>DWTT01001099.1:0-12571 GCA_018250895.1 Carterocephalus mandan
CATATTTTACATAAGGGTGCGGAAATATCCAATATCTAAGATTTGTAATTTTCGTTAAGAATGTTCGTAGGATACGATTTTTTTTTAAATTTAAAATAAAGGAATATGTTCACTTCGTTTTACGCCTGTAGGTTCGGTTGAATAATGTTGATGTTACAATTAATTTTAAAGTTTGCATGCCCTATGGGTTAGGATAACAGGATTAAAATTCGCTGCGACCCATAGACGTTCCACTGCTGGGCTCGGGTCTGCCCCACAGACACAGCTGCGGGAGGTCTAGAGCATACTCCACCACGGTGCTCCAATACCTGCTTATAAATACCTACTGTACCTTATCCTGCAAATAAATGACTTTGACTTTGACTTTGAAAAATAAGTTAATTTAAAACCGTAAGTGTGAAGCACCATCACTAAAAATATCATCATCACAACCCTTTCATTGTCCCACTGTTGGGCACGGGTCTCCTCTCAGAATCACTAAAGTTTGCTTATAACTACAATACTGGGTAGCCCGACTCGTACTTGGCTAGATTTATTTGGTTTCGAAAGTAATTCAAATTAATCGAATTCTTTTTCATATTTCGAAAATGTCTTCTCATTTTTACTCACTAAAGCCCTCGCTGAACTAGTGGGCGCTTAAAAACGTGTTTGATTAAAATAAATGTATTGATGAAAAGGGGTATTGCACCCAAAATACTGTTGCAAGGTTAGGTACTTGAGTAGCAACTGTACATTTACCTCAAATAGACACTTAGGTAGATATATACCTAGGTGCCCACTTACTATATCGAATTGCTACATTATCTGACCCTCCACCCACAGTCACAATAATACCAGAATAATACAACCTAAGCCATTTTGTAATTGATAAGATCAGATTCTTTGTGGTTAGCAACTACATAGGTATTCTACCTAATACATACCTATTCTGATTTCCGACCTATGACGACATGACCTAAAGCCATATTATAAATTCATTCACATATTATTATTATCTATATTACTGCGTATAAACTACATCAGCTGGTTTGAATTTCATGAGGTCTGAAAATGTAGGTAGGTATAATCGAGTTGAAAAGCTGCTATATCGTAAGGAAACCGTTTTTCTTACTTATAGCCTTAGGTAGTCACCTATATTTTTTACTAACCCACTTAAACGGTAGAGTATAGTCTTTTCTCTATTTAACGAGTATTGACTCGTTAAACGGTAGAGAAATTATAATGACCAATTTCTTACTTACATCAAAAATGATACCTATCAAACCAATGTACAGAAAGATCAATTCCTAGATATAGTAAATTCTTATAATTCGACTCATAATATTCAACTAACTACAGCACATATTATACTGGGCCTATCATTTCTTTTGTATTGAATATCTGCTTTAATTTTCTAGTATGTACACAAAAAAATCTCATACAAAAAGCATTAGTTTCTTAGCTTTATTTTAATTTAAGGTTTCATTCAATGGTTTCTTAACATAAATTCACTCAACGAGACTGAAAGAATATTAAAAACATCTCGTAGATCGCTAATTTCATTAGTGATAAATTCTTAGTATGCTAGAAACTACTATAAGATTACTCATAGAAAGAAATAGCACGCTGAATATCATGTTTTTGTTTACAAACTTCCAAACAAACAGTTTCAGACACGGACACACCCATCCGCTGCGTTACGGCGCGCGGCGGCGACGTTCCCGAAAATTCGGGCGGCTTGACGTAATTTTATTATCGATTGTACGCGCCGCGCTCAAACGGCCCTCGCGGTCTCGCGGTTTCGAGAATCTTCTACTTGGCGCTAGATGGCGCTGCCCCGTTTAGTATAAATACGCCGGCGAACCGCGGCACAGCCAGCATACAAATTTGAATAAGACTTCGAGGTGATACAAACGATTGCTGAGAACTTCAGCCTTTTTTCTGCTAGTGTTGAACCGAGTGAACAAGCAACAAGATGTCTCTGCTACCGTACGTTTTTGGTCACGACTGGCCCCGCTACCGCCCGAACCGTCTGATCGACCAGGACTTTGGTTTGGCGTTGACGCCCGACGATTTGCTGACCGTGGCAACGGTGCCCATGCTTTCGAGGGATTACTACAGGCCCTGGAGGCAACTGGCAGCAGCGGCGCGCGACGTCGGCTCCAACATCAAGGCCGACAAGGACAAATTCCAGCTCAACTTGGACGTCCAACACTTTGCGCCTGAAGAAATCTCCGTGAAAACCGCCGATGGCTACATCATCGTGGAGGGCAAGCACGAGGAGAAAAAGGATGAACACGGGTACATTTCTCGACAGTTCGTGCGGCGCTACGCGTTGCCGGAGGGCTGCCGTCCGGAAACGGTGCAATCAAAGCTGTCTTCGGACGGCGTCCTGACAGTGACAGCGCCGAGGGAGCAAGTAGCGTTGAAGGACGAACGCGCGGTCCCCATACAACAAACCGGACCGGTCCGCAAGGAGATCAAGGATGCGACCGTTAATGAGGAAGCCAAGAAGTGAACGCCAAACCAACCAGTTGATATGCTGTGAACCTACGCTATAAATCCTCTATTGTAATTAATTGAGACTGATGTTTATATAAGAATAAATTTTATTTATTATAATACCGCTTAAACACTTGTTTTTTTTAATTCCCTACATGAACATAAAATTAAAATATAGCAAATAACATAGACATAACATTCGTCTTCATTAATTGGAGGTGTTAATTCCGCAAATAAATAAATAATATCCATCAGGTAAGTAACAGTCAAATCGTGTATTTTCAACAATTTCAAACATTATAAATTACATAGGTACCTAACACGCGTTTTCTTAAGGAATTCCGTTCCGAAACTGTTCAAAATGTTCTGGTACCTTCTATAAGAGGGCCAATTTCTTGTTCTATCTATCAACGTCCTTGCTATATATCCATAAAAATAGAATACTTCTATCCTACCTTCACAATAAAGTTTAAATAAATTCCTTCTTTATTTTGTTCTATTTTCTTTTGACTAAATGAATGACTATTGTGTTTATAACTAACTCTGCCTAATTCTGTCCTACTATTAAAGTTTCAGTGTAAGAATGGTTCGAGATTCGAGACTACATGAAATAGGAAACATTGAATTCTTCAACACCTAATGACGTAGGATTATATCTCATCATCTCAGGAGGTTTGAAATATAATGTAGTGAAATGTATTTCAGCCTGGGAAAAATAGAGCCCAGCTATTTTTTTTTTAATTATCTTAGAATATTTTGGAAAATTCAGTTCGAATACAAGGATAATTCGGAGGAGCGCTGCGACCAACTGATCTGATCCATTCCTCAAATAAGAATTCATTATATACATGGTTGTGAATATATAAGTATGGTTTTACACAAAAAACAAACCCATTCTATCTAACAATTTAATATTTTGAAAATCAGTAATCATCATTGCTTGTATATAGATTTGATAAGGTAATATTAGTATGCAGATAGATTAAAACCATACAAACCATAATTATATCTTTATTTTTATATCTGTTATCACTTGAATAATAACAATAATCTTTACTTTGTTTTCTTCACAAAGACAAGTACAGTGTCGGATAAAGTGCACATACAGCAATAAGCACAGAGTACATTTTATATAACTGCATTATGTTACATCCACAGAACAGATAAAACCTCTTTTATCTGTTCTGTGGTTACATCTATGCGAGAGACTGGAGACTGGACTACGACACCCTGTATGATAGATCTATAAATAAAATCTATTCTGAATTATTGGACGCTCGCAGAATAGATAATATTTACGCTCTCATTGACCGACCTTGTACATGTGAGTAAAAGAATTATTCATTTCCTGGAGATCTGTAACACAGGTCAATCCTAGTACAGTCTTCAGACTCTCACATCAAATTGTATACCTACATAGATTATAAAACTTCTTAGTTATTGTATTCTTTTTGTAGTTGTGAGAGATAATAAAGAGATTGTTTATTGACTTACTTATATTACTTGTTTAATTTAAAACGCTTTACAACTTTAATTAAATCATCCAGAAAAGGTCATAAATCTGTTTTACAAACCTACAAGTTTACATTGATATCGAAACTAGTCTTAGAGATATTACAATTTTAAAATTTTAATATGATCATAAAGATTTAAAATAGGTAGAGAGGTACCTAAGCTTTAAAAAGCTGTTGCCTCGGACATATAATAAGAAGTAATTTATTCTGACTGGACTGGAACCCGTATATTAAGATTTTCAGTATTTGGGTGAAACCACTGCAGGTCAGTATCACGGTAAGGTCTCTCACAGCTGCGGTTTGCAGAGGGATTAGCTGCCAAACCTGATTGTAGGAAGTTCTGAACAGAAGGACTCTGCCATGGCTTAGCAACTATAGCAGCCGGCTTAACGTGCCCTACGAAATTGTCCCGGGCAGCATTGATTCATCTATATATTCTATATTGTTCGTCATAACGTTTATAATTTATACACAATATTTTTTTATGGATGGAAATGAGCAATATGCCATTCATCCGCGACAACTGTGATATACCATAAACAATACTCATATGAGCGTATCAAATCAATCATAGACACTGAGATGATGGTTAGGTACAATACTGCAGTATCTAGATCTACTATTTCATTGATATTTCCATCTTGTCTAGAATTTAATGCCAGCCGCAAAGTATTACATATCGTGGTTAGCGGTAACCTACTTAATTGAAGCCCATTTGCTACCTTCCGACTATAACCACCAAGGATCACATTGATCATGTTACGAGTAAGATTATGTTTGCAGTTAAAAGCAAATAAAAATGTCACTGTCAAAAGACCATTGAAATTGATTGAAATCATATCATGGTCAATGAGATAGTCAGCTTTTAAAAACTTTTACATAAGTAATTTATTTTTCTATATTTAGTATAATTACAATATGGAGTGAACGAAAGATTGAAAAAGAATATGATATTAAGTCCATTGCTCGGTGTGCATCTCCGCCCGCAGCTGTTAACTTGGATAGGGCAAGCCAGAAACATAAGACCAATTATAAAACTCAGCAAAGAACAGTTCCAACTGTGCCTCGATGTACGGCAGTTTAAAAAGGAAGAAATATGTGTGAAAGCGCGTCCTGAATACCTAATCATTGAGGGAAAGCAGGAAAGAAAAACCAAAACGGGTTACACAGTAAGACAGTTCATTCGGAAATACAAGTTGCCAGATGGGTGCAATCCAAAATGCATGAAGTCTCAACTATCTCCTGAAGGTATACTAACCATAACAGCACCGAGACAAATTATTGACACAAACATACCATGTGAAACTGTTGTACCTATTTCACATTCTGGATCTCAAAATGATTGTGGTGCATCAATGATGAAAATTGCAAAACTTAAGCCTGACGAGAAATAAATGCTATTTATAAGGAGCTTAATATTGTTTATTTATAGTTGCTAACTATTTGTAGTTCACCGCAAAAATAAACCATGCATCAAAAATATTCTTAACATAATGTGGGTGGTGTGGAAACTGAAATGATGCATGCACATTTCAGCTCGAAAGTAATTCGACTGACGTAATTAGTAAACAAACAACGTTTCATTTATTATATAGAGGTAGATAAATATTATGTACGAAAGAAGTATAAGATAATTTTGTTGTGGAAGCTCGAATGTTTTGAATTGTAAATATAGAATTAGATATGTCTGGAATGAATCACTGGGACGACCGACGTATGTAATTCGTTTTGTAGCTGTGCTTGCACCGAGAATATTCCCGTGTATTCTAAATGCGACTAATCTAGGTGCCAGCGCCGCTGAAAACAATATATAAACAACACAACGCCGCACTGATTCAGACTGAAGTCGAACGCGATATCGAAATCATCTATTAAACCCTCTTGGAATTAAAAACATGTCTCTCTTGCCTTACTACTTAAATTATAATCTTCCCCAATGGCCAAGACGCCTCCTTGACCAAAACTTCGGACTGGCCCTGACTCCAGAGGACTTGTTATCGGCATCTACGAGCCCAGTGATCCCGCGATTCCGGATGTGGTGGCCCAAGGACGCAAGCTCTTCGATCAAGGTCGAAAAGGACAAATGGCAAATAAACATCGATGTCCAGCACTTTGCTCCTGACGAGGTGACCGTGAAAGTAACCGACGGCTACATTGTCGTCGAAGGCAAGCACGAGGTAAAACAAGACGAACATGGCTTTGTTTCCAGGCAATTCGTCAGGCGTTTCAAGCTTCCTGAGAATTCGAATACCGATGCTATTGAATCGAGACTTTCTTCTGATGGCGTGTTGAGTGTTCTCGCTCCGAAGAAAGTCGATATGCTGAAGAGCGAAAGGAGCGTTCCTATTTCGCACACAGGGCCCGTGAGAAAGGATATCAAGGATGAATTAGTGAACGTGGATCAGAAGGATGAAAAGTAAACGGTTTGAATCTAAGACTCCACGTTATTTGGAACATTGGTTCCATTAAAATTGATAAATGAGACTGAACTTTTTTGATCTGTCATATTTATATTTCTATTAAAATTTTGCATTTAAATTTTCTTTTATTATTTCTGCTTCTATAATGTTCATTATTATTCTGTGATTACGAATTAAGTTCATTGGATGTATACATACAATTTATATATGTATAAGAAAAAAAAACTTATGTAGTTCGTTACAAAAAATAATAAGATCACATTTTAAATTAACTTTACATCTACTTTATCTAGATATGTATTTATAAAAAAAGTGGTATTTTAATATTTTAAAACTGTTAAATGAAAAGAATAAAAATGATAAATTTTACATTGCCAACAATAAAAAATTAACTTAAATAGGTTAATTGTATGATGGGGCTAAAATCATACAAACATAATCAGTGTCCGGTCAGAGTGGCGACGTGTGGTGGCATATTGTTGTTCTGTGGTTATCTCCAGTGGTAGCAGTGGACGGCAAAAGGCTAATGGATGAAGTACTAGTTTCACAATCTTGACACCACGACGTCATCATTTTGCTTACTGTAACTATCTTCTATATCCTGTAAACTTCGTCCATTTGTTTCAGGTAAGATAAAGTAAAGTATAAAAGTATTCACAAACGTTAGTATTCCGTAACCAGCATATAATGACATATCTCCGTAGTTTTTCATGATGCCAGGTGTAATTTTAACGTTTATAAATAACATGAAAAATGATAATGCTGATGCAAATCCGCAGCACAGTCCTCGATAGGCGGACGGAAATAGTTCAGGTATGAATGACCATCCCAGACAGACTGTGGCGCTTCCAAAAGATGTATACAGCAAAATTAACCCCACAGGCAACCATACCATATCTGCAGGGTTTCTGTACAAGTACGCAACTAACATTAGCAGACTTGCACTCGTTCCGAAGGTGATGAATAGATAACTTCGCCTTCGTGGCAAAATTTTCCCCAGAAAGAAAATTGCCGTAGTAGTGCTCAGTCTCATCAAATCTATTACCATCATAACTTTGAATGCGTCTATTTTCCCTGGAAAGGTCTTTTCCAACATTTCCTGAGCGTAAAAGCTTAAGACAGTGACTCCACAAACTTGATTACCGGCACCGAGTAATGAAATTATCAACAACGGCATAAGATACTTTCTGCCAAATACTTCCTTGACCAGGCTTTTATCTTCCTTTTGATTTCGTTTCTCAATTATTTCATTCAGTTCTTTCATCGCAACTTCACCGTCGCCGCGGAACCATTTGAATACTTCAGCTCCTTGCTCAGTCCTTCCTTTTGATATCAGCCAAATTGGACTTTCTTTTAAGAATAAGGAGAGTATGCAACACGTGGTGCTGGGTGCACAAGATATGAAACAGTTTGTCCGCCAGTGTACATAACCGCCTAGTGTGTGAGTAAGAATTATGCCCAGACATAGTGTAACCGAAGGGAATATAAGGGCCAAACTTCTATATTTTGGATCCATTACCTCTCCTATATAAACTAATGCTATTGGGCGGACGGCCCCAGTAACGATTCCGCTGAGAGCTCTGCCTACGAGCAAGAAAATGTTATTAGTCGCGAATCCTATAACGAGTGAGCCTGAGAGGAAGACAAAAGATAGGCAAATTTGGGCCACTTTTCTCCCGAGAATGTCCATGATCGATCCGGCGAAGAGGCAACCCAGGACCATGAAGAGGGGTGTGATGGCAGCTGAAATTAAATAAATAATCATACATTAAATTATCATACGAAAGATCGCCGGCAAATTAATGCCTACTAAAGAATGTCAGAGTAAGTTTTTCATAAATATTTTTAACTAATACACTAAATACAGTCATGGTAAACTTTACGGCCATAAATCCCTATTTTCACGCCAGAATGGAGAGACCCATAATGCCCATAAACATCTTCTCCTCATAAGGAGGAGAGGCTTGATACATTCAGCACCGGCTGGCCATGAACGCCTACACTAATTTGTATTGGAGCAGCAGGTATGCTGTAGACCTCAGTGGATGTGGGAGAGACACTTGTCTATATGGGTTTCAGCTTAGATCTAATTATAGATAAACCTACGACAGCGAACGGACAAAACATTGTAAGATAGAAAAATAAATCAATCCAAATATGCCTACCAATCAAGGAAGAATAACTGTCATCGAACTGGAAGTCAGGGTCAGTTCTAAGCTGCGGCAGGAGTGTTGCGCTATGCCCGAGCACCTGGCCGGCGCAAAGTGACAGCAGGCTGGCCACTACTATCCCCAGACACTGGAAACAACCCACCATTGTTATAATCATCATGGACATTCTCACACACGGCCATCTGACCCCAAAGTAAAATAGGCGCGAGCCTGTGATATGGGTGTCAGAGACTGATAGGTATACATACGATATACATACATAGATATTTTTATATATGTACATACTTTAATAGATAATATTTATTAATATCCAGACATAGAACAAATACAAGTGTTCGTCACACGAATATTTGTCCTGAGTGGGATTCGAACCCACGACCCCTGCCTGGCGCAACAGACAGGGTCACTACCGATTGCGCCAACGGACCCGTCAACCGTCATTAAGTATGATTTATTTTATATTATAATTCAATGTAAATCAAACCTTAGGTAAATAGTTTCAGTGAACCGCTCAGTCCTACTGCCCGCGTCGATCATACCATCGACCAACGGCAACATCGGGCGCGGTCGGTGTGACGTTGGGTGACCGCTAGTGATAACATCTCTTGGCGCTTCCGTGTTACAGAGGGCACGTTAAGCAGACGTCCCCGCTGTTTACAATTGTTAAGCCTTGCCGAAGACGCTAGGTGAAGCCGAAGAAACGGGTGGCTTGAAAATAGTCGACACACAACCCACCTGTACCTATTAAAGCTGGATGTGTATGCTCTAGACCTCCCTAAGGTGTATGTGGAAAAGATCCGTCGATAAGGAACCTTTAAAGGTTCTATTTAGAGTTCACCCGGGACAGTACCACCGCCACTCAACGGACCAAGTACCATTTCTGCCGTATACAAATTTTTCTAAGCAATTGTGTTCTAGCTAAATACTTAAACGTTAAATTTTTCTACTCGTAGAGTTGACCATCTCAGTCTTCATGGGTAGTAAGCTACCTAAATACTCACCATTGAAGACTGTGTGCATTAATAAAGAAAGGGAACTTTTAAATAGAATCGAATTGGATAGGATAGGACAGGACATGATAGTACCTATAGGATGGGATATGATGATGTGATATGATATGATAGGATAGGATAGAACAGAATGTAATAGAATAATCGGAATTGTAGGTAAATAAGCCGCACCTCCTGTCCCAAAAACGCACTAAGCCGTAGAGCTGGTTTAATTAATTACTTACTTGCTTATTAGTTCTGAGTAGAGTACTGTCTTCGGTTCTTAAATTCGCAGTAGTATAGGTCATTTTGTTAATTATCAATAATCCTCAATGATTTTAATATTAGTTAGATCTTTGCCTATGAAATTGTACATTTTTCGAAAATTACAACGCGCGAGCTCACACTTCACGACAGACCATCGCAAAGCTAAGAGTTACAGCTAGCTAAGAGTTACAGCTGGAAGCTCTCCATCACCCACTGTACTCACCGAACCTTACCCCAACAGATTTCTACTTTTTTTCAAAATTCAGACAATTCTTTAAGTGGGAGAAAGTTCAACACCCTAGAGACTACAATACGCTTTCACGAAAGTCACGCAGACTTCTACAGTAAATGGTAAAACAAACTGCCGTTAAGGGCCAATACTTTGATTAGCTAAAATAAAAAAATTATCAAAATTTTTATATTTTGAAATTTTTAACAAATCTCCAATTTCACAGGCAAAAATCTAATAGTTTCACATGTTTAATTACTACTCTTTGATTTAGAAACTGATAAATATCAATCCTGAAAAACACGTGTATATACTCGTATGTCAACTACGCAGAAAATACTAATTTACTAAAAGATACATTGAATTTTATGAAATTATATACAGTAAGTGAGTTGAGTTCAGCAAAGTAACATGCTAATTATTATTGACACAAATGCAAAGGTGGTCCCACAGAGAAAATTAAATACGACGTACAAGTGTACATTATGTTGTTAAATAAATACTACTATGTACCAATTGACTACCGAGTGCAAATGCTATACATATCGCCCAAGTCTACGAAACATTTCTGCACTGCAAGAACTCCACATTGTAGCAGCATGGTGGAGTGTGCTCTAGACGCAACTCTGGCCGTGGGAGAGACCCGTGCCCAACAGTGGGGCGTCTATGAGTCGTATGTAGCAAGCAAGAATATAAACGAATACTTGTTTTATTAATATATCTTCCGTTCACGTTCTATATATTGCTCTATATTCTATAATTTTGTTTTTTCAGTATTATTTTGATGTTTGTGAATTATTGTTATTCGTTTATCTGTCATTGTTTGTGCACCCTACCTACCGTTTTATCTTATACTTGTAATCTCTTGTTTGCCAGGCTGTCTGGAAGAAATTGCTCAAAGCAATAAGACAACCTTTTGCAAAACTTCTTTTCCTTTATTGTTTTCTTTTCTGTTATTTTTCTGATGCAATAAATTATATTGAATTGTATTGTATCAACACATCAATCACCTACAACCTCTTGTAATGTATATACCTAATATAATTGCCTACAACTATTTAATATACGGAATATGAAACATTTTCTGTTTAGTGACGTCATGACGTGCCGCTGTAAAGATTATGGACTTAATTCAATCGAAAAAATTCATCTAATGAAAATAAAACATAAAATTAACAAGTATAATCATAGTGTATTTTTATATAATAATTATAGTGTATAGTTACAAAAATATAAAAATACTCATTTATATTCATAACAACAAACTCGTATCTTACTTCAATTAATAGGCTTACAATTTCGACACGATGATATTACTCTTCTTCTTGTTATAACTATCTTCTATCTCTTGTAAACTTCGTCCATTTGTTTCTGGCAGTATAAAGCACAGTATAAAAGTATTTACAAGTGTTAATATTCCGTAACCAGCATATATCGACATTTCTCCATAATTTTTCATGATGCCAGGCGTCACTTTAACGTTAACAAATAACAAGAAAAATGATAACGCTGATACAAATCCTGAACAAAGACCACGTAATGCAGCCGGAAATAGTTCAGGCACGAATGACCATCCCAGACAGACCACGCCACTCCCGAAGGAAGTATACAGCATAATTAACCCAATAGACAACCACATCATATTATCAGGGTTGACGTACAAATACACCACCAACAAAAACAGACTTGCGCTCGTACCGAAATTGAAAAACAGAAAACTTTTCCTCCGTGGCAAAATTTTGCTGAGGAAAAATATTGCTGTATTCGTGAACAGTCTCACGAAATCTGACACCAACATAACAGCAAAAGCGTTTATTTTCCCCGGGAAAGTCTTTTCTAGAATTTCTTGAGCGTAAAACGTTAGGACATTGACTCCGCAAAATTGTGTTGCGGCTGCAAGAAGTGAAACTGTAACCAGCGGCATGACATACTGTTTGCGGAATAATTCCTTCATCAGGCTCTTATCTTCTTTTTGTTTTCGTTTCTCAATTATTTCATTCAATTCTTTCATCGCAACGTCACCGTCGCCGCGGAACCATTTGAATATTTCAGCTCCTTGATCAGTCCTTCCTTTCGATATGTGCCATAGCGGACTTTCTTTTAAGAATAAGGTGAGTATGCAACACGCGGCACTGGGCGCACAAGATATGAAACAGCTGGTCCGCCAGTGCACATAGCCACCTATCGCGTGATTTATAATGATGCCCAAACATAATGACATGGATGGACACATTAGGGTGAAACTTCTGTATTTCGGATCGGTTATTTCTCCAAGATAAACTAACGCTATCGGTCGGATAGCTCCAACGCCGACGCCGCTTAGAGCTCGTCCAGTGAGAAGGAAGATGTTATCTGTGGCGAATCCAACGACGAGCCAGCTCAGGACGAAGAAAAAAGACAGGCAGATGTGGCCTGCCTTTCTGCCGAGACCGTCGACGATGGAACCAGCACAAAGGCATCCCAGAACCATTGATAGCGGTGTGACGGCAGCTGAAAATGA
>DWTT01001100.1:0-12570 GCA_018250895.1 Carterocephalus mandan
TAAAAGAAGAAGGTGACTGACTGACTGACTGACTGACTGACATATCAACGCAGGGCCTAAACTATAAGGGCTAGAAAGGAGTTTTGAAAATTCACCCCCTAAGGGGGTAAAACGGGGGTGCAAAGTTTCATACTAACGTGCCCATGACAGGCTCGGTTCAGAAGAGACATCGCAAATGTCTCGTCATCCATAACGTAAGCATCAATTAATCCATCCTATTTAAAAAGTCGAGCAATCACACACAACTTCTTCTTTCCAGGGATCACTGGATCCGTCCGAGCTTCTACTCTTGCCGCTCACAACCCAAGAAGCCCCCCTTTACTCGCCTCTTACGACAGACAGGCATACCGTAGTATTATTCTGGTTCCAAACTTTGGAATCTACTAATAATAGTAGTGATCAATCAATGTGTCGGATGATTTTGGCTGACTTAAGGCATCTACTGGTCAATCATCAAGACCAAACGCTAAGTCATGAAGCTAAATCATGAAAGAGCTGATATTTAATCCTATATATTCCAGCTGTGACCTTGAAAGCGTAGAAGTCGAAATAAAGCTATCCTCTGGCGCGGGGCAAGCGTTTTGTCACCCCTAAGCGCTAATTGGTTCGCCAGCTGTATTACTCGTATGTCGCTGATATTGATACACAGCTGCCCCTCCAGATTTCGTTCAGAGCTAAACATAGAAGTCGACCTTATCATCACAGCCCATTTACTAATGTAATATGCCCTTTAAACAATTAGTTATCTAAGTTATACTCGTAGTGGGCCGATGAAAGGGTATGATGAACGTTTTGATTGTTACAGATTACGTGGGTGGACAGCGAGGGCGGCGTGCTAAGTCAGGGCGTCACTTACACCGTCGACAAGATGCCTGATGGCCGCCGGTTCACTGCTAAGTATGTTTAGTTAAGTTTAAGTTTAGTTTTACAATTTCTATTTTGGTTTATATTTTGATTAATGAGGATGCGATAGAGAAAGTGTGAAAAGTTAGCCGAGGACCACTCTGCTTCCCACCCAACATCTCAGAGATAGGGAGTGGCTGAAAAACAGCGCTGCATGGAATAAATCCTATGTCAGCTAAAGCTGAGCTTCACCCCCTATTGCCCATTTACTGTATTTTGTTTTAATAATTTAAGCGTGTAATTGTTTTTTGTGGTAATAAATAATTTTTTGATTTTGATTTGATTTTATTTTTGAAGTTAAACTTTGTTAAAGGGTTGTTGTTTAAGGGTCAGTTACGTATGTAATTGCTCACAATAGATACTTATCCAATCACCTCATCACCTCATAGCGAAATAAATTATTTGACTTTGACAAAAAGCAACAAGACTTCTTACTGTACTGATCTTAACTACGATATTTGAACGCAGATCCGTCCTGCACCTCCGCCCTCGAAGACAGCACCACAACCAGACGTTTACCTGTCAAGCTCAGAACACGGCAGACAGGACTTACAAATCCGCTACAGTTAAGATTCAAGTAAGTAGTATAAGGCCGTATTTTTGAATCTCACTTGTAGGTATACGAAAATCGAATGATTTATTTAAGTATTTATACAAATCACAACAGCACAGCCCGATACATAAGATCATAGATAATACACTTATACAGCATATAAGAGAAAAACAGGAAACAAAACAGCAACACAGGTGATCGGTTTGATCTCGTAGCAGCAGGTAATAGCAAACTATCAACTCACTATAAATCCATCCATTTAAAGGCTTGACTTACGATTTCCGTTGAACAATCCATTTAGTTCGAAACGGGGAATCAGTTCAAATTATTTCCGATGTAGATTAAGGAAGTTTGCCGATTCTGCTAAATTCGTTCTAAATGGATGATTTAATATTATTTCAGCTGTTAACGTTGTTTGAGTGATCGTAACTGATAGTAAAGCTGCGATGAACTTTACGGAATCAGCTTACCTACAGCTACGGAACTTTAAGGTTCGAATGAGTCAATTGTTTAGTATTTATTGTCTATGAAAGTGCTAATCATTAGTGAAAGTTATAAAGTCCATGTTAGTTAGTTAGTTAGTAAATGCAAAGTAAATTAAAGTAGCAGTTTTAGATGTGTATAGGGCTGAAGTTGATATTCAATTTATCACTAATTCAGTCAATGGCTCGCGGCGATTCAATGTGATCGAACCGTAATGACGGCCGCGGTCGGTTTGTGGATGGGTGACACCGTGCTTCGGAGGGCACGTTAAGCTGTCGGTCCCGGTTGTTTACAATGGTGAAAACAATCGTTAAGCCTTGTCGAAGACCATCGGGTGGCTTGAGAACATTCGATACTGAGTTGACCACTAACCGCTCCACCGATCCGCATTGGAGCAGTGTGGTGGAGTATGCACTAGACCTCCCGCAGATTTACCTGGAGACCCGTGCCCAGCAATAGGATGTCTATTGTCTATGGGTCGCAGCTTAGTCATACAGTCAGTAGTTATACTTACTTACTAACTTCAGTCAAACTTTCATGAAAGACTTGTCGACCATTTCCGTCTCTGCAACTCGTCCCACTACTGGGCAGATCTGGAGCATACTCCACGTACCGCTATGTGCGAATCGGTGCAGCGGTTACTGGCCAATCCATTGTTTGAAGTTTTTAACCGCCTGAATTCTTCAGACCAGGTTTATAGACTGATATGTTACGTAAGCACCGGAGTAATCCGCAAATTTAATTACAATCAGTACTTTTCTTTTTATAATTGGGTAAGAAACATACAAATATAAATTTTTGCCTGACATTAATAAAATAAGAGGGATCGTTAAACTTTATTTGTAGGTAGTGTTCCAACCACTTTATTTCCATAACAGGCCGTCCACCCTCAGCGAGATAATTTGATACGCCGATTAAAAGAACGTCTATTTAAGATTTTATGGGGAAACTTTCCTCGGGTGCCTATTTGGCTTGCATAATTTTTGTATAAAAGGTTGTGCTGCGAGGAAAAAAAAACGGAGGAAAACTCATCCTATTAAGCCATAGGCGTTTATTTTAACAACGACGCGAAGTACAGAGTATATGTAGGTACATATTAAAATATCGTGTTCTAGAATTCTAGTTGCTTATACCTTATCTAAATTCCTCGAATGGAGACCTCGACTTGGAAATAGGAGCACAGGCCGCCCTTCGACAAGGTGGACGGATGAGCTGAAGAAGGCAGCGGGAAACCGCTGGATTCAGAAGGCACAGGACCGGGCGGAGTGGCGTCGTTTAGGAGAGGCCTATGTCCAGCAGTGGACTACTAAAGGCTGATGATGATGATGATGATGAAACCTTCTCTGGCACCACTGATTATATTACAAATATCCTGACACGATATCTATAATTATTACCTACGTGAAATGAAAATTTTGTTTCCCCTTGAAATAATGTGCAGAACAGTGAGGAATTTAATTATATTTTATAATGATGGAAGTAACCTTAATAAGACCTTGTATTACAATTTATCTATTTAGCGCATAGTAACTTTAAAACGTAGCGTCCATAGTCCAATGGATCGCGTCGATTCTATGTGATCGAAAGAGTTAAGCAACGACGAGCGCGGTCGGTTTGTGGATGGGTGGCCGCTAGTGGCAAAATTTCATGGACTCTTTAAAACACATTATTTTGGGGAAAGTAGAATCAGAATCCATGTAGAATCAGCTTAATTCGTAAAAATCCTGCTGCGTACTAGCTTGAGCAAAAAGAAAATTTCATTACTGTGATTGAGCCAAGATTGTGCCAATTTTTCAACTGTCATGCGTTCAAATTGTTTTTCTTATTCACGTTGGAATTACTCTTACTAACAATTTAGTTGATAAAATATTCACTGCGACCCATAAACGTCCCAGTGCTGGGCACGGGTCTCCCCCATAGACACAGCTGCGGGAGGTCTAGAGCATTATCCACCACACTGCTCCAGTGCGGAGGGGTTAGTGGCTAACCGAACGTCTTCAACAAGGCTTAACGACTGTTTTACGTGCCCTCCGAAGCACGGTAACGTCCATGAAATATTTGCCACTAGCGGTGACCCATCCATAATATCTTATTATTATACATATATCCACATAAAATCTTACACAATATAAATTGGTTTAATTTAATATCTGAAATATGGTACCTATTCTCACGAACACTTATTTGAAAGTTATAGTTTCATCTTCACTTCTTATAGATAGACATTATTATTATTAGTAAATATGCTTCGTAATAAGACCTTACAACTAATACTCAATGTACTCGTATTAATCCGCCTCATCCAAGACCATGGTACAATCTGTCTGACTTCGAACCCATTGTAGGTATACTACCACCAACGCATGGCTACAACCAGCAAACAGCTGCGCACGCCCATCTCACACAACCACACTGCTCCAGTGGATACCACGACTATAGAGACCGGCATCAAAGTCTAGCTCTGATCTTGTACGACGCGGGGCGAGCGAGTTGCCAGTCACAAGCGCTGATTGGCTCGCCAGCCGTATTATACTCCGTACTGATATCCCATGAGCACCTATGCCCTACGGATTTCCTTCAGCGCTAAACTTTCGCGCCGTGAGGAATACCAAGATACAATGGACGATGGCAGTGGCGAATGCTTTACAAAAAGTAAATTTCTTTTAGATGCATACTTATTCTGTAATCAACCAGTGCAAATGATTCTCCGAATTACCTCGAAAGCAGAATACAAAAAGTCCTTGTCATTTGTTACTCTGTACCTACTTTAATATGAAATTATGTTTTTGGCCGTAACGTCTGGAATCCCATTCTTTTTGCGATAGCCCGCAACGCATATATTTACATTTTCTAAATTATTTTGCATAATAGCCCTATTTGTCTTTATGTTGATACAGAAAAACATTATAATTTTTTTTGTTCGTCTCTCGTTGGCGATGCGCTTTACAATTTTATGTTAGGTCATTTGAAACATCTTGACAATTTTTTATGGATTTAAGATAACAAACCAGTTTAGTAAGAAGCGCGACTACCTTACGGTCCTGGGTTCGATGCCCAGTTGGAGCGAAGTATTGTTGGATTTTTCAAATTTGAAATTCCCAGTAGTAGCTCAGTTTTGTTTGTATTGTGCCTGGTGTATGGCTATAAGATGACCACAAGGGATTTGAAAATAACTGGTAAAAAATGGGTGTACCTACTACCTCTGCCTACCTCTCCGGTGAAACACAGGCGTGATATTATCTATATCATTCTGTATCATCTCTGTTTTAATGGCAATAAATTGATTCTTATTTTTATTTAGCGCATGAATATTTAAATGAGTTAGCCAGTTCTAACTCAGGTCAAACAGTACAATTACAGTTACAGAACGATAAAGGTGGGCTTATCAAAGATAAAGCCTAGTTCGTTGAAATAAAGATAAATCCGCGTTGACATAAAATAAATCAAATAAAATAAGACTCTTTGACGTAAAATAAAGAATTGGAAGTCTCTGAGCGCAGATTCAGGTTATCAGCTTACCGAAGTATACTCTTGTCTGAACAAAGCTTAGAGGCGAAACAAAGATTAGAGGTGTTTAGTAGGTACATCCAGTTTTCAGTAGCACCGAGCACTAATCCAGACTCCGAGACATGATCGTATACAAATATTATAAATGTGAAAGGATGTTTGTTTGGATGTTTGTTACTCAATCACGCAAAAACTACAGAACGGATTTGGATGAAACTTGGCACATAGGTAAATGATAACCTAGATTAGCACATAGAACACTTTCTATCTCGGAAATATGTTCCCTTGGGATGCTTTGCACGTTTATTGGAAGGCTGTCTGGCACAACTATACAAATTTCCTCATAGCACATTACGCACAAAGGGTCTAGTCTATACTTAGTATAAGCTGCAGGTTCAAAGAAGATGTATTGTACTAAAAAATGTGGAACAGACGACGCAAAAATAAAATTTAAAAAATTTGACATACCTGCGGCATTGACAGCATTTCGCGAGACTTCAATGGCAACTTCTGTAAGTAGTTCTGCTGTGGCACTATCAAGTGCGATTTTTGCCATGTAATTAATAGTTTTTAAATCAATTGTGGGGTGTAGTTACCGGCTACCTGAACTTATACTATTATACTATTAAAGACCCGACCATCTTAGTTCTGTCTGTCCTCTATGGTTCTATAAAATTGAACCACTAATATTTTCCTAACCATACACGCTTAGCAGTAAACAACTAAAACCATCTTTGCGATAACCGAAGTAAGCGATCTTTCGCGTTTCTTCTCTCTGGTTCTCGGATGATGTGTGACATTGTCTTTATTTTATTTCATTCCTGTTTCATATTGACAAAAGTGGTTAGACTTTGACTTTATAGTTTAAAGTTGAATTCCGTTCTAAAGACGTTCTCCAATAATTTCTGTTCCACTGCTGGGCACGGCGATGTCTCGGATTGACATGCGAATAATCTAACAGGACTAACTGTCACTTCCCCAGTCTTAATAACTAATAACGAACTGACCAAATAAAGTTCTTATAGGTAGGATGGCTATACTAGTCCCTAATTAATTCTTGTTCAATGTTGCATGCTCTAAAAAACCTTTACTCAGAAGCCTAATGGACGTCAGAATATAAATATATAAGTACAACAAAATCCAGCGTAATAAAATAAAACCTACCGGATCCAACTTGCACACACATAAATTACACCCTAAAGCTAAGCCACCAATAAACGGATATAAAGAAAAGGTGGAATGTAACGAAATAAAGAAACAGACGGTGGTGAAAAAAAGCGCCGCAATTCCTGAATGTCTTCTGAAATTCGTCGAATGGGCTTTCTGGAGTGGCCAGTATCGTTCGACCCGCGAGATTAAGTTTTAGTCTGGGAATATCTTCCTAATGTATTGTAGTCACTTGGGACGATTTGCTCATTATGAAATTGTCATGAGATGCGTTGAAAAGCTTTTAATCCCAGTTTTTAGAAATTAGGGTCCTTGTGGATAAATCTGGCGTCAATACCATTTGGACATACTCGTACTCGTATATGCTATAATAATAAAGGAAACATTCATAGTTGAAATAACCGAATAAGTTTGTTATGAATAAGGGGTTAATCTACAAACGTATATATGGTATAACCATGGCCTCTTTTCTCAGTCAGCTAGTAAACTTAAGAATCATAATCATGTCCCAGAGACTAATAGTGGTACAATAATGAGTTATAATCATAAAATAATTATTATAAAAAATAGAGAATTAATCCATCGAACGTAAAAAGACAGGGAAGACCAAGTATCATTGGTTGTTGCTTTATCCGGGCCAAGTGAAAATAACAGGGCTATGTAAGGATCTAATTTCATGACGATGCGCCAGAATGGCACTTCTGCAGGTCCAGTCTCCGAAGGGAAAAAGTTTAATCCGAGATTCTTTTTCGCCAAATTAAATAACTTTAATTAGGCTTTGACAACCCTGTTACTATGTAGAATTTTCAAATATCGTAACTTGCTCAAGCATTTCATTTTGCATGCATTTTAACGGATTTTATTAGCAAATAGATATATAGAATTTTATTTTATCACATTTCAGCATCAGTACAATAACAGTTTCAGTTTTACACACAACAGTATTTTGTATTTATTATTCCTATCAGCTTAGCAGCTAACCTTTAATCACTACCACAACCCTTTCTTTGACCCGTGCCCAATAGTGGGAACTATTGGGCACGGGTCTCAGAATGGGAGGGATTAGGCCTTAGTCCACCACGCTGGCCAGGTGTGGCAGAATTCACATGCCTTCGAGAACATTATGAAGAACTCTCAGGCATGCAGGTTTCCTCACGATGTGTCCTTCATCGTTACAGCAAGTGACATTTAATTTCTTAAATTGCACATAACTTAGAAAATTCATTTGTGCGTGCCGCTTGGGTTTGAACCCTGATCGCTTGAGTGAGAGGCGAGTTCGGTAGCCACTGGGCTGTCACCGCTTTTTACTTTTTACCGACCTGTAATACTGTGACAAGAAAGTTTAAGGTACAATGCATTATGCTTACTGGCACTGATTTTCAGTAGCACTTGTCTGTAACCTTATCTGTAACCGACGATAACACAATAACATGTAAAGTGGGAATATGAGAAAAAACTAAAATTATTAAGTAAGTATACGGTAAGGTAAATATGAATAAACCATTTTAAGTGGTTTATGATTCTCTTCCTTGAATATAGGGATCAACGACCTGACGTGATTTTTCGAACGATCATCACGTCTGGCTCATTACAGAGCACGTCTTTAGACATGTAGGTACTGTGCTTAAATAAACATTGATCAAGGTTTGTGAGTTAGCATACATGCAATTACGACTCAACTGAATTTAATTGCCATTGCCATTGGTAAAGATATTATGACTTAAACTCCAAACCTCGTGAGAACTCTTTTATTTGCTGTGACTAAAAAGTAATCTCTTCCAGACAACCGTTGTAAAAGAAAGAAAATACATATTAAAAAAATATAAATTACTGCGGGACAGAAAAAAGAAAATTTTCAGTCGAAATGGCATATAGGTAAAGTTTTGTTATACATATTATTATTCTCCACTTTTCTTCTTCACACATTTTCGTTTATAATACACCGAAAGGTTCAATCTCGTGCCAGAATTTCAATGAGAGTGTCATTCCTTGAAAAATCACTGTCAGGTTCTTAGGAGCGCGTTTCAATTTATAAATCCCTTTGACGACACCTTTTCATTCAATTTCGTGCGTAGAATTCGCGGTGTAAAGTAATTTTGGGTCGCTTTCGTTAATTATAATTTTCACGCTCTTAAAACTTTACCTGTTCTGATGAAACGAATTACTGTATAATAGTTATTAGTATTCCGTGTTCCTCTTCCAACTTCGTTCACACTTCTGAATTCCATATGGTAGAGCCTGTATACGGTTAGGCCAAGGCACCACCAGGATACAAGTATATTCAGACGTGAAATAAATTGATATTTATTAAGTCCCAGTTACGGATTCTTCTTACAATCAAGACGGCCCAAAGGACACTCTGCTCCAATGCGAATTGGTGGAAGGGTTAGTGGTAGACCCGTTTGTCAGAAGTTTTTGGGTCGGACTAATTCTACTCACATGGCCTATCGACATTTATCTTGAGATAATACGGGACCGACGGCTTGACGAAACAAGGCTTGAATGCGCTCAAGAATATTTGCCAGCCAAATCCGGTGTGTGCGGTGTATTGTTTTGACTGGAAGTTTGTGGAAGCTGGTTGAAGTCGATATTAGATATAATTCTAAGTAGATTTCAAGTATCTAGTTTCGAATAGGCCTGTAAAAATCTATCAGTGGGATTTGAGCCACTGATCTTCCTATCGTAACTATCAGCGCCGCAGTAGGCCACAGAGCGGGTTTTAGTGGGTGAAAGTCCCAAATAACCAGGTGTCGCTCCCACAACGTCCGGGTACCTTTTCTAGCGAAGTGTAATCATGTAAATACGAGTACAGGCGATTACATTAATATTATGTATTGAGAAGTGGTGAGAGTAATTATTTTAATGTTTGTTGTAAAATATTAATAATATTAACTAATATGTTTCATACCTATTCAATTAAAGGTTTGGTAAAGTGAGATTAAAGAGGTAAATTTTTGGAATAATAAGGCTATTATTGTAAATAAATTATGAGCCTTGAATAGAATACGTTATGAATTTTGCACAGGTTATCTAAATTTCTTTTGTTACGCTAATCAGTATAAAGATCTTTATCAAAGGCTCGTCTTTCGTTTTAACAACGAAGGCTTTTAAATACACTATTCTCACTTATAAGAGCGCTTTGTTTGGTTAATTCCCTCTTTTTAAAAGGCTTCGTCTAGACTTAAAGCTTCATTGCACTGTGTTCGTTATACCAAGCTATAAGAGGTTATTAGATAATCGATTTTTAACTAAGTTAGAGTGACAATAATGTTATATTTCGGTTTTATGTAGTGTTTTATAGCAATTAAGTGAAGATATGAGAGTTTAATATTTTTCTTTACACAAAAACTTTGTAAGCAACGAATGGGCTAGCATTGAGAGTATAAAAATGAATAATTGCTAAAGCATTGAGTGTTGTGTAAAAATGTTATGAATAAAAGTATTGTCAATTACTTGGAGTATTTTTTACACATTTTTTGAGTATAATATGCTACGGCAAAATGCCTACAGGAGGATTTGTCTCTGCTTTAATTAAATTTTCAATTTCAATCGGTAGAAACAGTTTAGTAGACAGTTCCTGTAACTATCACTATTAGTAAAAATTATTGAAATCAGGAGCACGGAAAGCTAAAAAAAGCGGCCCCCAACACTATCGACCGGTTGATGATGACTACAGTCGCGTGACAACGGGTGTAACGCCAACGTAAAATTTAGGAAAAAAAAATTGCAACTTTGATTTTTCATAAGTCGAATAAAAATACTACTGGATGTAATAACAAAAAAAAACATCTCCGTAATTTGTAACACTACCCGCATCGCATCACAAAACGGGCTTCATAAAAAGTAAACAAGTAACAACAAGAGCCGTAACATTTTTCATCTTATAACAAACGTCAAGATACTACGTGCTCCCGACACCTAATAGAAAACTCCAAAGAATATCGAAAATTACCGGAAGGAAACAGGAAGCGGAAAGCATAACATCGGGGGAGCTTTGAGGAGCCTTCGAGTTTCACTTTGCGAGGCTTAAATGAATTTGAAGGATTCGGCTGCGTTGCTTCAGACAATTTTTGAAGCTTTTCTGTAGGGTTGTCAACTACAATCTATAAATTAAATAAGAGCTATGCTCCTACCATAGACATCCAACCCTCAGGCGTAAGACCACAGCCACAGTTGAGGCAGATCTAGCCCACACTCCACCACCCTGTTCTAATGCAGATTGGTAGAGGGGTTATTGGTCCAGTTTCGAATGTTTTCAAGCCATCCTAAGGTCTTGGAAAAGGCTTTAAGATTGTTTTACAATTGAAAACAACCGAACGTGGCCTCCGGATTCCGAAACACAAAAGGGCTTATGACATTTTTCCATTCATAGTCCTACTGCCGTCGCGAGCAGTAGGACTAAGTTATGAACGTATCAATGAAATAGGCAAATATTTGTCTTTACTATTATTATTTATCATTTAATACTGCTTTGGCAGTACAGTAAGGAGCCAGGGACTTTTATGATCGGTTTGCTATGCGATTTTTTATTTTAGTGTTATCAAAAAATAATTCTGTATTTTTTTTAATAGTAATAATAATTATGGTCGATTTAAAAAAAAACTACGTCTAAGTTAGATTAAATAAAAGCGTGTTTTTTAGTTTTTTTTAAACGATTTTGTTATTATTTTGTGTTCCGTAGTCAACAACCCCAATTATAGTTTGGCAGTATCCGTACGTCTATTTGTCTGTCTGTCTGTCCCCTAAGCTGAAATTTGGAATGTGTATCACGCCGACAGAATGGTGAAATAAAATTTGTTATTAACAAATTTTCGTAACGGAATTATTTCTGCACGTTTTCGTCATTCAATTAACTATAATTTTTTTCTATTATCTTCGAAATGTCGATCAAGCTCTAATTGGGTCTTCCATCGCGTTCTCTCGCGCCTTCCCCAAAAGAAAGACGTTATGAATATTGAGTGGCCATTACGTACACTTTTGAACTTTGATGTTCCTATTTGTTTGTGACTTTGATGTTTTTTCTGAAAATTTTAGTCGTCACAATTTTAATAATATTTAAATAATATGAAAGTGTATTTTATACAAAACATACAAGAACGTAACAGTAGTAGTACATAATAATTAACAACATCCATCTATCCATTAGCCTTTTAAAAAAGGCCTATTCAGCAAATTCCTCAATTTATTATAAAATAAAATCAGAGCGCTAGTTTTCAGTGTGGCCCAGCTTTTTAAAAAGTTAACCTAAGCTGCTCTGCTGCCGTTCAGTTGATTACGAAACGACCCATAAACATGTTGCCCCGGAGCCGTGCTAAGACAACCCGCCAATATCTACATGGCGTTGTGGATTATGCAGTTCCGTTGAGCTATTCCATGAATATTCAACACGTGGATTGTGTCCGGATTGGCTCGCTCGGCCATGCATAGGCTTGGCAGGCGTGCGCCGCAAAACATCATGTTTTGTTTTAGGAAGGACGCCGGGGATATTATAACATAACATACCATCCTGTATTTCTCCGAAGAGGCGGAGAGGCTGTGTATAGGTACACCCACATTACATTAGAGCCCATGTAATATATTCGGAGTGGTGTCGTTTAGGAGAGGTCTATGTCCAGCAGTGGACCTCAAAAGGCTGATGGATGGATGGATGGAGACTATAATACCTAAAAATAACTGGTGAAAAGTGGGTGCACACACACACACCTCTGCCAAGCCTACCCCTTCGGGGAAATACAAGCGTGATGTTATGTTAATAGGCCAGTCATTAAAGCCTCAAACCCCTAAGAAATTAGTAACTCGCTGAAATTTTGAGGATTCGTTATGGAAGGTAAAATAACTTACCGTGTGATTTTGCAGCGTTCTGGGGTGTACGGAAAAGGGTGAAAGAAGTTTTTTGTTAATAACATTGCCAAAAAAATTAGTAACACGCTGCAAATTTAGAATTATGTTGTTCTTAC
>DWTT01001101.1:0-12563 GCA_018250895.1 Carterocephalus mandan
TGTAATGATATTTACCTTGCAACCTGCACAAATGGATGCCTAAGGGCGAGAATCCATTGGAGGGCTGCATCTTTTCAAGTGGAGCGCTTCACTTCACTTCCGCTTCATATTAAATCAGTTTAAATTCCTGTTGATGTTTGAACATGAATGGTAAATATCGTTTATTTTTATCGATAACTTCTTGTGTTATACCCACATTTCGTTTGATCAAGTTTAAAAAAAAAAACTCAAATTTTTTTGAGTATTTACACACAAGTACTCGTAGATATGTATGTAGCAGTAGCGTCGATTAAATGTAATTGAACGAGAAGGTTGCGGTCGATTTGTGGATGTGATGGCTAGTGGAAAAAATTTATGGACGCTACCGTACGTGCTTTGTAGTGCACGTTAAGTTGTCGGTTCTGGTTGATTTTAATTGTAAAAACAATCGCCAAGCCATGTTGAAGTCCTTCGGGTGGATCGTGAGTACTCGACACTGGCTTATCCACTAACCCCTCCGCCAATCCACATTGGAGCAGAGTGGAATTGAATTGGAATTGGAAGTGCTGAATTTTTAATTTAAACTAATTTTCGTTCTTTTGCGACACGACGAAATTACGTTTCTCTAGAAATTTTTGAGGGAAAGCGTCACTGTAAGTTTATTGGTCCATCGTAAAATTATGTGGATTTATTGATTAGCCCACAAATCATTTGGCACGCCGCTGTCAGATTATCACAACCGGACGAATTATCTGGTTTAAACGTAAGTTTAATTTGTTTCGGAAAATTACTTGGCCGTTGCTTCGGGTCAAGATCAACAGTTTTTGCCGTTCAATCTTGGCCCAGGCAACTGTCGGGAGACCGTGAATTACCTAGCTAATTTGTCACTTGTTATGAAATCTCTGTGAACTACTTTTATTTTTAGTGTGGACTGTTTAAAATTCATAAATTGATATTCTTTAGCTACTTGTGGAATGAGAATGTCGAGTAATGCCCTATAGTTCTGATCTGCATTGATAACATGTGCTTATGTTCATACATAAGATCTTTCTTTGAAATTGTTAAAAGGACCTAATTTAGGAAAGAAATGCATATATTATGTCTAGCATTGAGCCTGCAATGATAAACAGTATACATGATAGCCGTACCTAAAACCTGAACCTATGTAGGTATTATAAAAATTGTAAGTGTGAAATAAGTGCATTTAAATATTTACCTTTGCCCGCGTTTTGTCTGGCATAATTATGACCGGTTTAGTTTACTTAATACTTATTGCTTTTATTGGAATTTCACAACATTAAACAATTTTACACCTACTCTTGCATAATAACGCAATATATCGATTTCAATTTTAAATTCCTTTGTTATGCATGCAAGATTCGTATCTATTTTATCCGTAATTTTGTAGAATTCTGTAGCTTTTCTCAGCGCAGCGGGACCTCAGACAGAAATTGACAGAATGCACAGCTTTGATGAAAAAATATTTAAAAATAATCTACATGGTCTCCGAACTGTAAAATCCTCCATTTTATTTCAAACGCTCTTTCTCATTTATAAAGCCCAAGGTTCTAATGGTCAGTGTATAATTCATCAGAAGCACGTTACCCAACTCCTTATTTTCACTTGAAAAAACTAAAAAACTTAACGGCTTGTTTGATCGTGGCAGTGTTGTAAGGTTAGCACATATAGCTCAAGACTAGATATAAACCTAATAAAACATAAATAAGCATACTTGCATAAATGTATTTATACTTGCGATAGAATTGGGATGGCAGGCTTAATAAAAACGTAATGTGCAACCGTCTTATGTTACATACTAAGTTTGTTTTTTACCCGCTTAAGTGCATGCGATTGATCGGTCATCATCGTCTTGTAGGATATGTATTATGAAATTTAGTTGTTGCTTGATTGAATATGGTCACGGAGACTACTAAATATAAAACGCAATTACGAGTATATCTACATCTTGTTTTATAGCTACGCAATATTTTGATACTTAGTCTAGAACTAGGTACCTACAATCAATTTATCTTTATTATACTTTTGTAAAATACACACTGTTTTTTATTTACAAACAAATTATGACTTTTACGTAAATCCATAATATTTTCATAGATGTATTCGCATGGTAGGTACCTACAATGAAAATATATTTTGGTTTAAACAGAACTATTATTGTTTTTGTAAAATAAAGATGGTGTTAATGTCAAAAGCGTTCGTTTTATCGCTATCTTCGTTTATACACACCTAATACCTACATTCATCCGAAGGTAATAAAAGCGTGTTAAAATTAAAAGAAAACAACATTTCCCATATTTAAATATTTCATCTGATCATAAGTAATATAAATTCTCATTGAATATCAAATAAACAAACAGCAAGAGCGTTTTTGGCTTAATTTCTATGGTTGTGAAACAGAGCAAGCTCATCATGAAACGTAATCATAAAGCACGAGGAACATTAATTTGCGGGCCATTCTGTATTGTTTCTCCATTGTTATTCCGTCAACCAAATTATGTTTAAACAATGCCAAACAGTTTTATAGATTTTTCGCAACGATAAACCATCCAGTAGCATATTAAAGTGAAATTCGGTTAACACGAATTATAAGCATTCTGTGAATCATGAGATGAAATATTGCGACCGTAGATAGAGAAATTAAGCACTCTATCTGTGATTTAACGTGATATTATGTTCTTGGTTAAATTATAATAAGCTATACTGAATAGTTTGTTAGGTTATTGTTTTGTAACTGGACTGGAATTTATAAAAAGACGCCCGCAGTTTCGCTTGCGTGAATTAGATATACATATAACGAATATTTTGTTTACAGTTCATGTGCTTCTCAAGGAAATATCCGGAAAAGTTCTACCCATTGAAGTTCAAATAGTAGAGGTATTAACGGAATGAAAGTCCATCCATCCATCTGTCTAATCCAAGCTACATATATACATACATACATACATGTACTTTACATACTGACGTACTCGGCGCCAGCCTGGTATGCTCGGCGGCGGCTACGCAGCGCAAGCGTCTTCAGGCCCAGCAAAACCTCGTCCTGCGAGAAATCACAGGAGCGGGGCGCTACGTCCGGAACGCGGTG
Organism: Carterocephalus mandan; assembly: GCA_018250895.1. Lineage (NCBI taxonomy): Eukaryota > Metazoa > Arthropoda > Insecta > Lepidoptera > Hesperiidae > Carterocephalus > Carterocephalus mandan. The sequence goes on from DWTT01001101.1 coordinate 3,083, forward strand.
ATAGCGCGCGACTGCAGGCTGAAGGAGCTGGATGAGTTTGAGATCCGGTTGGTGCGTGTTATGTATAACTGCGCCGACGATGGGCCACATCCTCATCTAAGGGGGATAACACGGCTTCACGCATATATCTTGGTTTTGTGTAGAGTTCGACCGGGGCAGTACCATCGTCGTAACAATTGTTTTTACACCAATTGTGTTCCAATTGGAAATGTTGATTTCCGGTTACACTGATCTAGAGGAGACCATATTAGTACACACGGGTAGCAACTCATGTGTGACCGACTTGGAACGAGACTCTTATTAGCATTGACTGTTACTAACTGGATTATTTCTAACTACAACTAACAGGACAAACTATTAGCAGTCCTTACCCTCGTCCTCATATTCTTTTATACTTTCTTCATCAACATTCTCTGTCATTCCAATTTTTTATTTGTGTTGTTAAAATAACACAGTAAAATTATAACATTCAATTAACATGATTATGGTCGTGACACTTTGGTTCTTTTGACACAACGTTATTTAATAAATCGAGCTCTGCAAACGAAAGCCTTTATTCAGAATATTGTTTAGAACCAGTCCAAAGTAACAATGACGGCGCTTTCAAAATCAATTTACGAATTTTTTCAAAGCAACTTTATCATTTAACCTTTTATCCGGTAACTTTATGAAGTAATTTACAGGTAGATTAAAAATCGTGTTTCCGTAAAAAAAATTAAAATCGATTTTTAGTTCAGCAAATTTTTTGTAGCTATAAAGCCGAGAGTACGTATACGTCCGTCCGTAGCCCAATGGCTCGCGGTAGCTTTCATAGCCCAATGGCGCGGTCGGTGTCTGTGGGGGAGACCCGTGCCCAGTAGTGGGACGTCTATGGGTCGCAGCGACATATACGTTTGGAGTGTTCTTCAAGTTGAACATGTTTTACGCATATAAATTAAAATAGTACGTAACGTATATAAAAGAAGTAATCGAATAAAAGGAAGTGATTATAATTATTCCATCTCAAATACACGATCCGTGTGCGTTGGCTTTACCTAAACCCGGACCTCCGGCATGGCAGGTTGACTGTTCTCTGGGATATTATTATCACCGCTCTATATTATAAAAATACAATAATATTTTATAGGGATGAATGAAATGAGCAACACGTGCAATGTCAAATATCCTGAAATATGCAAACCAACATGCAGAATCTTCCATCATCTTCCATGACATATGACAATCTTTAAATAGTACGGGTAAATATCTATCTAAGTACTATGTACTTATCATTTATAAACATGTCATGTTACGTATCACTCCTTATTTTATTTTGATTAGGTTCACTGTCTGTAAGCCAAAAATGTATGGCACTTGCCCTGATAAATGAAGTCTGTCGATAAGTAATTAGAGGTGCCAAGTAGTCAGGCCATGACCCTCATCAACGTGTAACTTGCGCAGTTAATTAATTAGGAGAATTTTAATAAGTAATTTAAGATGTATATTAGATAAAAACACTAATCTATTTCACTATTATCTAAAGGTTAACGCTGACTTATACCAGTGGTGTGATCAGTTATAGTTAAAGTCTTAGTTTAAGATAGAAGTGGCCGATAAACGCAGCTAGGCTTATATACGAATTATTGGCTGTATTATTCTTTGATATTTATCAATCTATACTTATATAGGAAGCCATAGAGAATGACTTTTACTATAAAAACTTAATTTAAAATATCACGACAGGCTGACAACCGAGGACTTAATTTTTATATTGACAATATAATTATTATTATCAGTGCGATTTGATTTTTTTTGAACAACCTTCTGTTTTGAATAGGCTGGTAGGTACCTTCAATATGGTACAAATGCCCAGACAGGGTCTGTAAGGACAAGTTGTTATTTATCTTAACTTATTTACTGTACTAAAACTGCTAAGTATACAGGGTATTCATAAAAACCAAAAACGGTTTGACTTGGATCCCGAGTCACCGAAAAGCATTATTATTAGGTATATTGAATCACTCAATCTTAGGAACTAATTCATACTAATATTATAAATTCGAAAGTAACTTTGTCTGTCTGTCTCGCTTTCATCGTGATCGCTGGCTGAAAAGTCTGAAGAGCCCTTATATAGTCTCATACTGATTTTAGTTTTCTCTCGAGGCTGTTAAAAGTAGGAGGGCCTTTTTAGTATGTTATTTTTAGTATTGATAAATGACTAAAGTCTAAGCTAGTCACAGAAGAAAACTGCAATTCAACATCAAAATACGTCCAAAACTCACATTGCTGAAAAGAAAGTGTTACTTACTTTGCTTCACGTCTCTACTGGGTGGGTGCTCCGGGCGAATAAGAGTACATCAGTACCATAGAACTACCGCTATGGACATTTTGTAAACCACTTATGACTTTTATCATTATGTTGATCGATGGAAACGTAAAGTACACGGTATGCACGCAATGGGCGTAGGAGGGTATTGCAATGGAAACCATGCCAAACAAGGCCAGTGGGCACTACTCACGACTTGGCTTTAGCCGTATCGATTGTCAGATATGCGCTTTGGACGTTTGAAAAGTATAAGTAATTGTAGCATAGGTACTATAATTAACAGGATATTGAAATAGTTGCAAAGCTTATTGTTTAGGTGTAATATATTAGCTTATACTGGCAGTGTTATAAACAATGATTTCGAATGTGTTGAGTGTGTTGATCACTTAAGTTTGTATAATTTTATAATATTATGAATGTGAATCTGACTATAATAATTAATAACGACCGCAAAAATATTATAAACCGGAAAACTGAATGAATCACATGCAACCATGCTATAACGAATTTTGCAAAATAAAATAGTTATATAACATTTTTTGCATTGCAGCGTGAAATTTTATGTTTCCGTTATACTCCAATGAAATGAAATAAGAGAAAGGCTAAATGAAGATTTAGATAACAATAAAAACAAACTTTAGAATGTAGACACACAATGGAGCCATTAATTGGTATGTAAGTAGTCCGCAGTAAGTACCTAACACCCTACGTTCTTGCTGTCCAACTGTAACAGCCGATGTTAAAATATTTACTCTTATATAATTACTTAATTATCCATTGCAAGAGGAAGTATTACAGTGTTGATGGTTAAAAAGGTTTTATTATACTTAATGGAAAGCTAGTTACTCACCAGATTAACGTTATGGATTCTCTTTATAGATGGCTTGTGGTGTTGAATGGGAGTCTAACCATCTCTAACACTAAAATCGGTTGCATTAAATTATTTATAAGGTGCTAATATAGGTAGATGAATTTCAGTTAAGTCAATTTATTAATTAAACGAAGTAGTTATTAGTGTTAGCGCATTGTAACTGGGAATAAGTGTAAACGAATAATATAGATTTAAGTGGTACTGACATGGCGTGTCCACCGAACGGGTAGCTATTAGAGTTTCAAGGTAAATAGCTCAGTATTTGATCTCACGCTGCAGATAGTTGACCGCGGTTCTGGGTAAAGGTTTCCATTGAACTGGTTTGAAATTAATGGGTTAATTAATTTTATACGTCACTCTTGTACATTGTTTATGAAAGTTAATTTTGTAGTTAATAGTTATAATAAAATAAAAGTGAAACGTATTTTATATAAGTACTTGGCTAAATAGCAGCTCTAGAAGTCTTAGGACTATTATTGACAACAATGATTGGATTGAGAGATATCCCCAAAAAATAATAGGATATATCGATTGTTAGTTCCCCTTTAAGTCCAAAGAGAAGATAAATGTAAATTATAGATGTAAAATGATAAATGTAAATGTTAGAGCAGGTATAAATGTGAAAACAAATCATCGGAAAAATTTAAGCCTAGTCTTGATGAAACTTTATACCGTGCCGTGTCGTGTCATGTCAATGGACATGGCGCACCGTCGACACGGAGTGCGCTGTCGTGCTTGTAATTTCGGTAAGGTTACGACCAAAGCGAGCGTTTTGCCGCTGTGCGTTGCGCGAAGTAGAACATAATGAACAATGCTGGGACAAAGGCCACTTGCCGCGCGATTTATTATATCAGAACTGTTGTTCTAGTGATGTTTTAATTGTGCTAATGAAATCCGGTAGCATTTCATTCAACAATTCAATAAAAGGAGTTCCCTTTGATCACTGCAATGTTTTGTACGGACCTCCGTCAGAGAATGTGTGCATAATAATTAAAATACAGCTTCCCAATAAAGTGGACCTATGTCCAGTAACATTGATTCGTGAAAGTCAAGATACCTTTATTGCTACAACCCATAAACGTCCCACTGTTGGGCACGGGTCTCCCCCACAGGCACAGCTGCGGGAGGTCTAGTCTAGAGCATACTCCACCACGATGCTCCAATATGGATTGGTGAAGGGGTTAGTAGCAAACACAATGTTCTCAAGCGACCCGACTTCGACAAGGCTTGACAATTGTTTTACCCATTGAAAACAACCGGGACCGACGGCTTAACGTGCCCTCCGAAGAAAGGTAGAACGAAGGGGAAGAACGGTCCATGCAATTTTGCAGTGCATTGGTACTTAGGACTTTTTTTTATTTAGGTATAATATGGTGCAGCTTGTATAAGATTGAACCCACAGCGATTTATAAAAAACCGGAAGTGTAATTTTTTTTCTTCAAAAGTAGTAGAAAGTTATATTGTAAAGTATTATATTAAGATTTGTGAAAGTATATCGTCATTTACAGATTATTCAAGCGAGGATAACAAAAAGTACTCAGAATAAATTGATATCTTTGCAAAAAGCTATTATTGAACAAGCATTATAAACCATATTTTAGAAAACTTTTATTTGGGAACGCAAACATCTAAACAAGACTCTCTGTTATTGATGATGTGATGTAACTGATATATTTTAATTAAAATATTTATAATCTACTTATACTCACGTAGGTGTGAGACTCTTTTATTTGTAAACAATTGACTAGGTGAGCTGAGTGGTCGGGATTAATATACGTATTCAATGGTTAGTTTATTAATTGTCTTACCAGCAAATAGACGTACCTGATAGTAAGTGGTCAGCGAGGGCTGTGGTCACAAGCTTAAGCAAATGTGCAGCTTTTATGGAGAGTTCGCAATACTCGAATGGGCTAATTCATATAATCATGGGAATACGTACGCGTACATTACTACAGATTACTAAATATTACACAGTAACAGTTAAGCGAATATAAAAATCGAGGTATAATATATGAAATGAGGTTTTATTTCAGCAACATTTGCATGGATGTATATGAAAACCCAATGAGCTATGCGAAATGCTAAGTTTTATTTAGTGATATATAGAAATCAGGGTCAAATCTTTTACATTTAATGAAATATCGTGTTCACTCGTACTTTTGAAAGTACCTACGCCCTAGAAGTAAAATTTCAATGAAATCCGATAATTTGTTCCCTTGGGTCCCTTTGCTAGCTAGTCTTTATTAGATATTCATAAGATATAGATGTTAGTGTGTATGTGTGTTAGATATGTATTCAGAAGAATATTTTTAGGGCAAATTATTACTAAGAATTCCAGTACCATGGACTACACATAAAACTACTTGAAAATATGTAAATCGATGATAACGTATCGATTTCCCGCAGCTTCCCCGGAGTTTGCGAGTAAATAGCTTAGCCCAACAACGGTGAGAATTAATTGAGCGCAGTAGGTGCGAGCGACCACCCATGGGGCCAGTTCCTGGTTGGCAGATCCTATCGCGGCCTCCACCCGCTGCGAGGAGTTGTTACGTTCACCGCGCAAACGCTTGTTACACGATAATCATATGCCACCACTTTCTCGCAAATATGATCAATTCAACTCTTGTTCAGCGTTACACGTGATAAATCGAGCCATTCAGTGTACACCGTGCACTATCCAATTTTATTATAACGCCAAATGCATAACAAATAACTGTTACAGTCAACTGTATTCTATGGTTTACTGTACATTTCTAAACACTAACAAAGTCGACCCATAATAAATCCTTGAATATTGCAATACAAGAATTCAGTCTCACCTATTTCGATCTGATCTGAATTCCGATTTTTGTAGTGGTGATAGCCGAGAGGTTGAAATTCGATCTCTCATTCGAGAAGGTCTGAGATCAAATCCAAGCAATATCGGTAGAGGAAAGCACGATAAAAAAGCTAAGCTGCAACACATAGACGTCCCACTGCTGGGCACAGACAAATTAGGTCTAGAGGCATACTCCAGCAGCACACGAGCAGCGCGTGCTCCAATGCGGTTTGGGCGAGAGGTTAGTAGCTAACCCAGTGTCGAATGTTCTCAAGCCACCCGAAGGTCTTCGACAAGGCATAAAGATGGCAACGTGCCCTCCGCAGCACGGTAGCGCCCATGAAATTTTGCCACTAGCGGTCACCAATTCAGAAACCGACCGCGCCCGTCGTTGCCGATAATATTAAATCGACGCGAGCCATTGGGCTATGGACGCTAAGCACGATCGGAAAACCTGAATGCCTGAACGTTCTCCATAACAATTTCGAAGGCATGTTATGTCTGACAATCCGTACTTGGGCAGCCCTATGGTCTCACCTCTACAGCCAGTTGGGTAGGACTGTGGCCTCCCATGTGTGGAGACCTGTTCCTAACAGTGGGACACTACAAGGGTTTTGGTGGTGGAGGTAGTAATAGTACTTATCATTTTGGTTTAATTGTACTAACGATTCTTCATCCGTTTTGTGAAAAAATATTATTATAAATGAACTCATCGGCACTCTCCATAGTCTCAATTTACTTACGATATCGATACAAGTTAATAAGTGCTCGTGGGCGTGCCGTAACAGTCTTTTGACTGTTCCATCCGGTTTATAATGCAACAATTACCAACGTATGATGTAACTGAAAATGTACTGATAACGGAGAATTACAAGGCAGTAAAAAATCGATGCAACTACCGTGTATATAAAGCAGGTTAGTATCTAATTAGCAGATAACAGACTTTATAATCATTAACTTCATAATAATATCATGTGTTCCGTTTCTCTTTTTGACAGCTCTAAATGTTTAACTAAAACATGCAAACGTACACTGTTAGCAGTTAGGTAAATATTGAAAACAAAACATTCTTCACACCTACATGCTTATTTGACACGGTGACTCTCGATAAATGTAGGTAGTACTTCCATCTTTGACTTACTTTGACTAAACTCTAACGATATTATCTGATTAATTTGAAATTACGGGTTACCAACTGATCGCAGCACTGCCAAATAGCAGACAGCTCATTATCTACCTACTTGATTGACTATAATAATTACTAGATAGATAGAATAGATAGATATAGCATTTATTCAGATGAGATACTTTTTACATACATAAAGAATTAACATTTAAACAATAACTAGGTACTTAAAAATTTTCAATTAAGTTTTGAGAGAGTTACGGTCTTTTATACCCCGCGAGGACCAGTCGGCTTGGGAGTGATTTGTTTTTGTTTGTTTTCTTACGTTGTTTGGCTATTCTTGCCGTTTTTAATTGTAATTAATATTATTATGTTTAATGTGTTTATATAATAAATAATGTTTGTAAGTAATGTTGTTGGTTAAAGTGTTTGACCGGGATCGCATTACATCAAAGGCATTTATTCTGTTAGTTTTAATAGATTCCTGAGTTGAGTTTTAGATGGCTATTGTGGTGAAGTAGTTGGTTCCCTTTTTCTTTTGTCATTTTTAATTTCTTTGACTCTTAGTTATTATATAGTACCTACCTACCTACTTCAAAAATGCTGTATTACCCTTTTTTTCTCTCTCTTCCGGTAATTGTGGTTGTAAAGTTTTCTTTTTCTATAAAACTTCATTTTAGTAGTCTTCCGATACATATATGTATTTTCTTCAAATTCTTTTTTTTTATATGTACTTTTTATCCCGGTGATTTCCCTAGGAACGAAGTTCGACGGACATACGATATAGATTTGTAGTGTATTTGAGGAGGGTGACAACTAAGTGTAAGCGAAATTGTTATGTCAATTTCCAAGCGAGCCAAACTGCGGGCTTCAACTAGTATTATTAAATAGACTTGCAATCTGATATGTGTTTAATAAGTTAAAGCACGGCACGAGTATCCTCTCGGTACGAGACTGTGTGGGGTTAGCCCCAGTTACACCATCATGCTGACCAAGTGCGTGGTACCTACATACATAGATACCAAAAATTGGCAGAAATAGCAGTGGAATCGTTTATTTTCGAAAAAAAAGTAATTCTAATGATTACCTATGGTGGTTTCCTTTTTATAAAATTAATTTAATGAATGTCTATGTACTCAGCGCTGAGCATAAAAAATTACGTATTGTTACGTTCCAATAATAACAGAATGGCGAAATTATCTATGTGAATGGTGTTGTAATTTTTTCCAATTACTTACTTTTTATATTATGCAATTAAAACCGGTCGGTGTGGTGTCGTTAAAGAGAGCCCTATGCCCAACAGTGGACCACAAAAGGTTGGATGAATGGATTCAATTAATTATAAAGTAACATATTGAGTCGGAAGATATTAAGATGAATCTGGTTCATGTAAAAGACAATATTTCTCACACACCACGTAATACAGAAGCGTAAGAGAAAAAAAGTTGCGTTTTTCTCGCCTTCGATTCGTTACGCAACATTGTTTAATTGCAGAGAAAGTTCAACGCAGAAGTTAAATTCGGTAAAAATACCTCAAAACAATCCGCTTTTTATTTATATTCAGAAATCAATTAATTATTTAAAAAAGTAAAATAATATTTTAAAATAATTTAATGAATAAAAAATAATACACGAAATAACTGAATAGTGAACCGTGTTGTGTGTTGTGTTGTGTTGTTTTGTTATCTTGATTTATAGGTGGAATGCATCGATTTCGTACCTACATTATAATAGCTGATGTTAAATGATCAATTAAAAGCAGTCTTATTTTTTTAAATCATAGATAAAAATTCATCTGGTATAAAAATATATCTACAAAAAAGAGAGTTACTTTACCAAAAGCGGAACAAGTAAGCTTTTAGCCAAAAGGTGCGTCCATTGACGATACTCATCGCACGTAAATTGCGAACGTAAATTCATTCTCTACTAAACTGCCTTCAACTATTATACTTATAAATGTATATATATTTTAAAACATTAAAATTATTATTATAACAAAGATAACGTTTGTTTATTAGTTAGCTTACCAACCGCACGCTACGTAAGCTTTGAGCCGAAGGCGCGTCCTACATCGGCGCTGCGTTCCAGCGCGCTTCCTCCCGGTTGCCCAACGCGCCGGAACCCGCCGCACGCGAGGTTGCGTGCGCGAACGTTTACGCCTTCATTTCTCTACTAGACTGTCTTTAACTGCTTATGATAAAAATATTATAAAATTAAATGAGTTATTATTTATTTTGAACTGGCAAGAGTTTGGACCAAATGATTTGTATTACCTTTCTAATATTTAACACGTTAGGTGCGAAACAGGGCTTGAAACACCCTGTCCGTGTCTCGTCGTTATAGCGGTAGGAAAAAACTTAA
>DWTT01001102.1:0-12561 GCA_018250895.1 Carterocephalus mandan
CATTTCTGAGTTCTAAAGCGTTATTATAATGCCCCTGAATTGAAATTTTGAAAAAAAATTCAATGTACAGAAAAAGTCGCTCTTCAGATTTATTATAGTATAGATATATATATATACATATATAACCTTGCTTGGGTCAACCGACGGTGAATTTATTGAGAATTAGGGCGGTTAGTCTAAAATTATAAATTGACTGCAGTGCATCATCGCAAAACGCCACACGAATTCGATCGTGAGCTTATCACCCTGCCTGGTCAATTCTACACATAATTATGTCTTAACCTGCAATGGATATAGCGCACGAGTGCTAATACGAGAACCTAGTAAATTCTAGTAAGTTCTTTATAATATTTACCACCGATCTAGGTCAACCTATCAAGGTCTACTACCTACGTACCTACTGCTACTGCTATTCGTATGCTGCTTAGGTAGGTACTATATGCTCTATTTATCATGTGCCTTTGAGTCTGCTGTAATGTGAATAATGAGAAATGTTTAATTATTTATGTGCGAAATTGTAATTGTTAATTATTTATGTTGGTTCTCAGTGTTTGTTCAACTCTGTCATGCTGATGGGTTGAGCACGGAACAGTAACTATTTGATAGATTATCTGTGATGGGGCTTCTCCCGGAATGAGCGGTTTCACATGATTTCGAGAACCAAAATATTCAGGCATGCAGTTTTATCACAATGAATCCGTCAACATAACCGTTTACGTTATAATAAAATAATATCTCTCAGGTGTGCAAATTGCTTCTCTTAGCTCCATCAGTATCCATTATCGCTGCGACCCATAGACGTCCCACTGCTGGGTACGGGTCTCCCCCACAAACACTTCTGCGGGAGGTCTAGAGCAAACTCCACCACGCTGCTCCAATGCGGATTGGTGGAGTATCCATTATGCGACTTATAAATTAGACAAACAAAACGTAATTGGTATCCTTGTGCCGATGATAGGCCGTTTTATTATCAACGGGGCTATCACCGCTGTCGCTAATTTATACTAATATTATAAAGAGGAAAGATTTGTTTGTAGTTAATGTTTTCACACAAAAACTACTGGACCGATTTCAAAAATTTTTTCACCATTGCATTGAAAGCTGCATGTTCACTGAGTGACATAGGATATATAATATTACTAGGTGTTAACGAAACTACTGTTATGCCTAATTCCACGCGAGCGAGGCTACGGGCTTCCACGAGTGTTTAATATTCCAACACGCCGCTCTAGTGCGCATTGTTCGGAGTTAATTGTAGGAAATTTGTAGGATTTAAGCCCCCCAAAGGAAGCGCTCAAGAAATATTGCAATTAGCGATCACCCATCTAATATAACATACCTAACATCACGCATGTTTTACCTAAGGTAGTCAGAGGAGGTGTATTGTACCTACTTTTAGTGTGGTTACACTTTTCACCAGCTATGTTAAGGTCCCATGTCGTAGTCGGTGAGATTGCCGGGCAGAAAATCAGACACCGAGCTGCACACCCCGAATGTCACAAGCCGCGAGACCATGAAAACAATGTACGAAATAACTTACGTGAAATAAACTTTGCCGTGCGAGTCCGGCGGCGCTCTCCATACAAGCGTCGCCTTCGTCTTCTCGCGGGGGTCTGCGTGCGTGACGGAGGAGCACTCTGGATGGATGGTGGTGTTGGGGGCCTCCTCCCACGAGCCCAGCCACTCGTTGGACTGCGCTGAGCGGGCTTGGATGAAGAAACCCTTGAACGGCTCCTTTCCCTCTATTGTGACTGAAGAGATTAAGAAATTAGGTTAAGTTGTGTCAAGTAAAGTGTAGATACATTTTGCATAAGATGGTGTTATGGATATTATCAACACAATCCTGAACAGATTTTTTTATAATAAATTGGCTATAGATTGAGTTTGAACAAACATGGTCCATAAGACACAACCAATGATTATATATATATATAATGATCACTAAATTTTTTGCGGATTTAAAAGGGGGCTTTTTGTGTTGGTAAATAATAATCTTGTATTTTGCCACCTACTCGTACCTACCTGTCTTTGATAATGTTTTCCTTTATACTTATTTTATTGTCGTGTTTTTTTTTTTAATTTGTTTTAATCACTTGAAAACATCCCAAAAATATTGTTTTATTATTAGTAGGTAGTGGAAACCAAGAATATTTCCGTTTAATTAAAGAAGTAAGAGCATAATTATAGCTACCAAAAAACCTGTAAAATGAAATGACCCACAATAATAACATCGATTAGCCGTTGCCTTGCCGTTGCATAATAACCAACAGGCTGTTACTAGATTGTTGGTGTTACACACTCTATAGTAGAGCAAGATTTTATCAATGAGTTTACAACTGTTTTTGTCCACTCTTAATCTGACACTGAAATTGTTTGCGTACAAATAGATGAGGCAATCTATAGATTTATTTATTTATTTGCTTTGAATACATTTTACAAGGTGTTACAATACATATTATTTTATCTAATAGGTACCAGTTTTATTTCTAGGTATTCCTCTATACAATGCTTACCTATGTAATATATTATATAGAATACCTGGTCCGTCGGCAATGTGTAAAGTGGATTTTGGCGTTTATTTATCAATTTTATTAACCGCCGATGCAAGAAGAAGGCTGTTATACTGTTACTGTTACTTCGGTGATAAGTATTTCCAAATTTTGTTAACCTTGAACTTATGCTGCAGCATTCTCAATGAGAAGGTGTTAACGAGATGGTGAGGAAGTAGTAACCGTAATCATATAAGGAGTCATTTATTAAAATAATGATTTAAGAAATAAATAAAATAAAATTGCTACGATTCGTGGCAAGACATTTAAAAATAAATAATTTTCTTTTTGTTAGTTATTTAGTTAGACTTATCGGTATTGTGCAGAATGCCTAGTCAAAGTATAAAATAATAATTATAAATATAAAAATATTTCATACATTACCTATAGGTATGTACTACGTTTTAGGTATTTTATACACTGTCTAAATATTGTATTTATTACTGGTTTATGCAGATTTCAGGTAACAAACTCCATTGATTTACTACCAACCAATAAACTCTTACACACTCACAGCACACCATACTAGAACTCAACATGACCAGAGTAAAAATATTTATCCACGAAATAAATAAATATCTGTCCCAGCCGGGTTTCAAATCCTTCTGCGATTCTGCAGTCACGGTCACTACTCACCACCACCGAGCCTCGTTTAACGTTTCCAAACATGTATTTTTAAATATACCGTTCTGTAATCTGAGATTCCGTGATTCATTGTTTCGTGACCTGGCGAGATACTGTTCCCGGGTTCGGTACCTAACAGAGGCAAACATTTAATTGTACCTTGTTCTTGGCAGTAAGTAACCTAAAATTTTCGAATTCAAAAACGTAAATGTCTACTGGCTGTAGATTTACCACCTTTACCAGTAGCTATCATGGTAGACTTTAGCAGAGGTTAAAAATTCTCAAAATATAGAACCAATGACTTAACAGAGGTGGTGGTGAAGGAAACCGACATCAGTCTATAATGTTCTAGAAGATTTTTTTTGGTTGTGATTGAATAGGTCCCACCCATCTAACCTTCTCTAATCTTAATCTTGTATGTTGTATTAAAAAAATATACTAGTAGGTATCATGCCCCTAATTGTTTTATCTAGCTAAATAAATAACTCACCTAGGTACCTAATAATCTACCTACATAAAAGTTTACCGTACTATTGAGTGTCCAAACTGAGACAAAAAGTTTTGTATCACAAATGAAATAATGATATGCAAATTAATTTTTAGTTTTTGCAATACTTGCTGCATAACTGCCTGAAGCAATAGCGTTCAATTCGAGGCTGTGATTACAGATGAAGATTTACTTACAAAATTATATCTACTCTACTTGAATTACCTACATTCTTTTAGTCTGGTTACTTTCCAAGGTTAACTGAGTATTGAATGTATGGCCAAGATTTATCGGAACAGCTTCTATTCTGAACATAGACGAAATCCCTTAACAATCCTATTTGAAGTTTGCTTTTCCCAATATGTGGTCTTCATTTTGTGTTAGGGGATCAGCAGGTTATATCGTTTTAGACTTACCTAACCTTTTTAGAAAAAAGGTACTTTTTTGGAAACAAGCTATAATGCTATATTCTTTTAACACGGAAAAATACACCATTAGATTCTGTACCTACAGATATTTACTAATGTGTAAAAATAAAAATATTATTTCAAGTCAACCAGAGTAGGTATATCAATTTTGCACATGGTCGCATATTTCCTTTCAGAATTAATAAATAAAAAACAATCTGTTCAAATTTAGCACCTGTTATGACCACCAATACGCTGCCATGCGCAGATTGGGAAGCATTGCATGCCTAGTATTTGAACGAACATATACGTACTATTCTGTAGGTACCTAACTTACTCACAGGCTTGAAAACTCAGTGCCTGACATTCGGGCTCTTCACGCTCTAAAGAATCTAAAGGGTCCGGGCTTAATTCAAACCCTAACGGCATGTTCCAATGTATTTTTTAGTCATGTGCATGTGAAATTGTAATTTGGCATAACTGTCAAGAATGCCAAGATATGCCAATATTCACTGTATGAGTATCGCCTTTTAGGAGCACATAAAACAATTTATCTATTAATACCGACACAACAATTAAAATCCACAGCTTTCTCAAAACCTCTCAAATAATTATCAACGGATTTCATCTCACCAAAATCTTGCTGGCATACAATTCAATAAAAATATAATTAAATTATTTTTTATTCCTGTCTCATATACTTACTGTACATATAACTAAAGTGTGTAAGTACATAAATTATTAAATAAATAAAAATAACGCAAATTGTTAAATCTTCGTAACTACTTAGCGTATGAGTGTAGGTAACTAATTCAGAGGAATGTTTACGGGTGTAGCAGATAATTTATGAATAATGAAATAACTGTTTAGTTATCATTTAACTATGCAGTTAGGTTATTATGATTTTCATCTGCACTGAATGAATTTAGAAATTTAAAATACTTATTTTCAGAAAAAATTTTCTTCACAAACCTGTTATTTGACTGTTAGGCGAATAATACACGGAAGAAGCGACCACTCTGTAGGGGATGGTCGCCAGAGGCTGTGACCTGTGTTGCCCATGGTTAGGTTGGTTGGCGCGATCCTTCACACACGCGTCTATTGGTGCTCCATCCGGAAAACTATGCACTCCCACACTAAGCACCAACGCCACTATGAGTCCGGATAACATCGTTAAATTAAAAGTAAGAAATAACTAAATGATTTCGGAGATTGCCGGTCGAACATCCGACTTGGACTGTGAGTGAACCACATGTTACGCTCACTTTTGTATGCGTTCGAAAGGATCCAGAGCTCATAGTAAAAAGTCCAATTAAATTGACACCGCCGAGTAAAATGCATGAAATGTTAAATAAACACATCTATTCATTAAGATTCTCCTCAATAAGCTTGTAAATTTATTTGTTTAGTTACACTCATTAACCTATTCCATATAGGTAATGTATAGTTATATATATAGAATACATACCTACCTACAAGGTGTAAGAAAGAATTGCGATCAGTAAAAACATGAATACCTACCTACTAACAGATTACCGAATCCAGGCAAGGTCCTCATTGAACTTTAATAAGTAGGTGCTATTAATGTGCAATATTTAGAACATAATGTATTTAGAAGTTTGATGTCGCTTTGTGTCTCACACTTTATTGCATGGATTTGTCGACAGGAAGACAATGTCTGGTATTAAATCAAGATGTTTATACTGACGGTATTATATTATATGGAATTAAATTCAAGGGTTTGAATTGATCTATGTAATGTAATAGGAATTTATGAAATCCCTTTAGTGACAAGATAAATGAATAAAAAGTAAAGAGAAGTCCTATTCATAAATTTACCCATTAGAAATAGTGAACAATTAAATATAATTTATTTTAAAAAATTTAGGAAATACAAAAAAGTTAGGAAATCATAAAAAAATATTTATATTATTATAAGTTTGATTTAAGTACGAATAGGAGTAATTTAAGTTAAATTTCTTTTATGTCTTAGTTATTCCTCAATAAAAATGATTTTGTCGTCCTCTTTTCTATTCGGAGAGAGAAGTTCAGGATTTAGTTTTCCTTCCATACTATCAATATTTTCATTGGTCTCTATGTATTGCATTATTTCGTCAAACATATTTTCACAATCTTCATATTCAGATTCTACATCGGTCATATTGTTTTTAATCTTTTCTGGATCATATTCTTTGTTGGTTTCGTGATTTCCTTCTTCAAGCGGTTCCATATATTCTGGTTCTAAGATTTTTTGCTGTTCTATTTTGTTATTTGGAATTTCCGATTCTTTTACTCCTTTAGTAACCTCATTGTTAAATTGTCTTACCTCGTAGCCGTCAACAGAATTGTTATAAATAGTACCTGCCGATGATGAAATCCAATCTGGACATCCAATTGAGACACTAGATACATTAGTAAAGCCATAATAATCTTCAACTTTTACCAATCTCTTCGAAATGTATCCGGAGTTATCTATTCTATCATCTGACCTTTCCAAGGAATCGTATCCATCATTGCAATATTCGTGTTTGATGGTTTCGTAAACTGGTTCTAATATTTCGGCCAATCTCTCACTGGCTTGAATTGAAATTATTTCAGCCACATGTAGTTTTGGTTTCATTGTAGCATATTGACTTTTTGAGTCTTCTGAGTTGTTGGAAGCCAATCCAGTACTATAAGTAAGCCTTCTATCTGAACTCGGGTCCACACTCATACGAGGATAACTTGAGCCACGAACACGCGATGCCACTGCGCTTTCCGCTTTGCTGTAGGTTGCTTTCACTAGGGAATGGACCTGAAATTTATTTTATAGCATTGATGATTCAACCAAAATAAAGAATATTTTGTTTTAATTCGTATATTGGGAACATTACCTCTTTGTTAACATAGCAGAACAGGATAGCAACAATAAAGCCTTGCAGACCTTCCACTGTGTACGATACGTAGTAGTATATTTGTTCGCCAACACAATTGGTCGTAGTTGGTCTAATCGCAGTAAATATAAATTGTATTCCAAATATCGGCATCAGAAAAAGAGAGGCTTTGACGGTGTTTCTGAAATTATCAAATTATTTTAAAAGCGTATGGTTATGGTAGTTTTTAAACCAAAAATAAGGAATCTGCCAGTGAACAAATTCTGAATTGAAATTTTGTGTTTGTTTTATAGATATAACATCGAGTCATTCATCAACGATGTAAAATGAAAGTTACACATACTTAATGTCCGGGCATTATGAATAATGCCCATTTTATCACGATAGTTAGTAGTTAGACATAGGTAATAAAACATTTAAAGAATATAAAATCATTTCTTATAATAAATACTTACAGCTGATTAACATTCTCGGAATTCCTTATCTTTGTGAGTAAGACTCGCAGAACATCGATAAATAAGGCAGTATTGATCAGCAGCATGATTATTCTCGGTATATCTAACGCCCATTGTATATTCTCTACAGTGTACACCACCCAACATGAGTGGTCGTTGAGTAAACCCATCACCACTGCCCAGATTGCTACAGGTAAAATCGCTATAACTGTAGGACAAAAATACATACATTTCATTTAATAACTAATTATTAAAATAATTTTAGTTCAATTATGGCGTGTAAATGCAAACATAAACCGATAGTCGAATTAAGACCAAGAATATCCTCCAGTACGTACGAGATCCAGTGTGAATGTAAGATCCTCGGTGTGTAAGTGTGAACTTAACATAAGTCCTGTGTTTCCTCTGCCTTTCGACAAGGTGGGCGGACGACCTGAAGAAGGCAGCGGGAAACCGCTGGATTCAGAAGGCACAGGACCGGACGGAGTGCCGTCGTTCAGGAGAGGCCTATGTCCAGCAGTGGACCAATAAATGATGATGATGATGACTGTGTTTCCTCGAAGATGTCACATCTTATATATATATATATATATAAGTACATTAAAATTTCATCAGTTATATTTAGGTCCCATGTGCTGGTGAACTATAATTGGGAATTACAAGTTAGAAAACCCCAACAGTATTTTAGCCAACCCGGGGATCGAACCCAGTACCTTCAGCATAGCATTCTCACTTGCGACCACTAAATCAACGTAGCACACGAACTTACTTGCTCCAACTCCATAAAGAAATCTCATCTTTAGCTGGCGTTTGAATACGGCTACAATCAGTCTATGCAAGTAGACAGCTTCTACAGACATGCAGACGAATACTACATTGCCTGCAACCCTCTCTACTATTGCAAGCACGCGGCAAGCGACACCGTGTTGGGCCATTACCGTATCCCCTGAATTTGTTAGTTCATCAATGTATATCTGGAAACATTTGTATATTGAAATGTAAGTTTTTTTTTGTTAGTTTGTAAGCATTTTTATCGTGAAAAACTTACAATGTAAAGTTACCAATCATTAAACTTACCACACTTCTGCTAACGATCACGAGGACATTCCTCGCGATGATTGCAATAAGCAGATTCCTGTGTAATGCCACCCTCATAACTCGGAGTCGTTTGTAGAAGAAAAACACGAACACAGCAGGCAGTGATGATGCGATGGAGAAAGACAGCATTGCGATGTAGAAGCGATAACGCCGCAGAAGACGTGGCGTCACGCTGCAAGTGCTGTAGTCTGTTTGTAGTTCCCATGTCCCGTTGTCGAAGCATACTTTACTGCTGTAATCTGAAAAACTACCTTGATTAAATTCTAAATTTGGAATATCGACATTATATAGATTTTCAGGGAAAATTTACGTCAGGTTAAAACTTAACTAAAAGCTTCACGTGTATATTTCTGAATTTGATTTTTGTTTAAATTACTTCTATCTCAAATACCTACCTATTAGGAGTAATTTTTTGCTCAGCCTGAAAGTGTCAATGTTTATTACGTGGTCAATGAAGAATACATACGATGGCAAGTTGGTCCCGTATTGGAATAAGCGAAGTCGGAGCAAACTTCGCTGGCAATGGTCCCACCTTCTGCGCCGGGCCAACAAGTCCAGCCATCGAAGGTTGTCTCACATTTAGTGGCATCTAGAAATTAATAATGGGTAAATTAATAAATAGAAGTATGTTCTGAACAATACAATAAAATAATAAAAATACAGGCACGTGATAATAGGACTACTATTAAGGAACTAAAGCTGAAATGACCATATTGTAGGTACATAATCAAACATTCAAAACTATTATAAACTCGGTAGTTGCTTACGTTGCAATCATGGTACGTAGCTCAGGTTATTTTGTTTCTCTTTACCCTTTGTTGTCGCTTGCTAGAGCTTAATACGGCATCATTAGGTAGATACGTAATATTTAACATTTAAGAAAGAAAAAATCAAATAAAAAAAAATATAAATACTGTTTAAGTACCTATCCCAGGTTCTAACCTGGGATACCTACTTAATTTATTAGCAAAGCTGTAAAAATGTACCTGTCCCGTTTGTTTCCTTTGCCATATAATGGCTGCAGCAGTCACTCGCCTGGTCAAAGCATCTTTCCCATCGATTTCGAGCTGACGGGACGAGAGCCTCGCGTATGATTGTCGACACTTCTTGGAAGCCGGGATCGAATGGATAGCAGCCGCAGGTGCCATCTTCCTTGGGCTGTAGTAGTTAAGTTAAACATGTTTCTAACAGTAGTAGTAGAAGAAGAAGAAGAACTGTGATTTGTAACGGGTAAGAAGAACGGCTGCCTGCATGGAGGATATATAACAGCGTACCTAGTCCCTTATTTCGTGACAGCGCTCTTAGCCAGAGGAATCGGAAAGAATTTCTAAACTCAAGTTTTCAATATACCCACTATACCGACACAATTAAGTTCGGTACCAGCTCCAGTATTTCATGTGTGTGATGCAATGCAGTAACAGATATGGGAAAAACTGATTAAAATAATTATAAAAAAGCTGATGTTCCTGCAGCAATGGCCGCATTTCAAGGCTTCAGAGGCAACGGTCCACTGTAATTTTCGCTGTGGTGCTATAACTTACGATCTCTAAACAAGGCGCGAACCAGTTTTCATAAATGCAGCTAGCACTTAGGCTTATGTTGTTGAATCCAGCTTCGTAGAGAAAATCTGGGGTATAGAGCAAACATCCTCTTCCGGCCACCCAGCGGTAGATTTGCTCGTGGTATCCTATATTACGGTAATTGCAACTCTTCTCTTCATCTGTGGGTACTAAATTTGGCGGCACCTGAAATTGGAACGTTCATCCGTTATACCTTATACCTTAGATTAAAGTGAAGTTTAATTTAAGCGTTATACCTACTCTTTGTGAAGTTTAATTTAAGTACCTACTTATAATATAACATAACCAGTAGGAAGATAGTACTAACCTACTTGATCAAAAAATGGCTTGAATTGAAAAATCTGTCGTTGTGAAAAAAGCAATACAAACATTTGCACATTATTATTTCTAATGTTATGACGTTAATGTTTTATCTTCAATGAGATTGTTAGGTATATTTTGTTCGTCGGAAATAAAGAGGTAGTCAATTTTAACTCCAGTGTGAGCCAGCGTGACTAACGGATGAATGTTCTTAATCTCTAAATTAATTTATAACTTTCTTGAAACATTCTTTTTCAAAACATTTTTTTTTAAATATCAACTGTTGTTAAGTCAGTTGCGAATTCAATTTACCAATTCCATTTGCGATTAAGTATTTAATATCTATCACTATCACTTTAATCAACAATGTAATATGATATTATATATGAATGATAAAAGAATAATGATGGATTCACCTTCGTACCTCACACATATAAATATCTAATTTCTCGCATGCGAGTTCTTCACTGATATGCGTTGCAACTCTTGTGTTTCGCTTCTGCCAAACACTCAAATCGACTCTAACAGGATTGATTACATCATTATAGTAGGCTGCTGCTGGGCCCACCTACAATTGAACTCTTTTAAGCTTAAAGTATTTCTTATTAATGCATAAATGTATGAAATTATTGGCGGACACAGTTAAAATTGTTTCTGGGTAATTACCCTTTAGAGAGACCATAGGCACTATAGGTATGTATCTAAATGGATCAATAGAGATAACTATCAATCAAGAGTATTAATGTAGAAGAATTCTATACCTACACTGAGTACTGAGGCTAGAAAATAGTACCTACGGCAAATATAGATATAGGTACATATATATTGGAAAGTAGCTTAAACTTGTCTCGTTCACAATCCCTCCCTCGATATGGCCAAGTGAGAATAGACGAACTAGTCTAGTTAGTTAGTTGACTAGGTATGGGTACTGCGGTTATCTACTAACACAAGTATGATTATTACATTATGCTTCTACTTACTATTCATAAGTATTGAACTAGACTATGCTAGTCCAGGATCTAGTGACAGGTATCCTTTCATTTTAGTTTAATCTAAGTCTATGAAGTAGATAAATAACTCACTCGATAAGTTCTCCTTTTTCAATACTTTTCTAATATTTTTAACTGTATGTGTCCTTGATTCGATTTTGATCTTACCATGGACACTATCAGTCGCCGTGGTCAGATTAGAGGAAAACTATTGGTAATTTAGTGGTAAAATTGGATTGATTTATTTTTTATTTTCACCGTTTATATCAGATACCTAAATCAAAGATTACATAAGCTAACTGTCTACCTGGGTCGCAAGAAGAGTGATCCAAATCCAGTGGTACAGAGGCACAATTAAAAATTTGTAACGCGAATACATCATTGAGCGTCAGCTCTCACTTAACACTTATTACGATCATCACAATTTTTTAATATTTTTGATATTATTTTAAAGATGCGCATTTCTAATAATAGTAAAATAAACATCTTTCTTCGTATGCTAAAGCATCGCACGGCTCGGCTACTGACTGGAAGCAAACATTCCAGCGCGAGACAATATCATAACAGCTTTTGTTGTTGTATTCTACACTCAATTTATTTTCTTTGCGGCCACAGCAGCGGTTATTGTGCTAAACTCCAGTGTTTACAAATTATCTGCGTCCACAATCAAATGTTATCGTATGTTAATCACTAAATATGCCGTGATTCCATTAATAACGGTAAAAATCTTATCAAGAATACGACCAACTAAAATTTCCGTGCGTATGTAGTAGTGATACCGATTTCAATGTCTTTGTTATAGGAATGGTTAGATACAGGTAATCGTCACATTAACTTCCTCAAATTTTATTTCTTTTGTGATGCAATCGAATTCTTAATCAACTCTGTTTTTGCCCAAGTATCCCAAATCTCCAATTGCATCTCAAAACATTGATATATAGTACAGATGGGCAGCATTCATTTTATTCAGTTGTCGTGTGAAAACGGATAATACAGGATCCATGAATACTTGTACTAGTATTCTGTGCCATAAGACGCCATACGGGTATGAATACAAAAAAGGAACGCAACTATAACGCTTCTTCTTCCTTAATAAACATACTAGGATTACTTAATTCTATCTCTAAATAAATTAATAGTTTTAAAAAACTAGAAAAACACGCTTTTATAAATGCACGTAAAAACTAAAAATAAATTAT
>DWTT01001103.1:0-12560 GCA_018250895.1 Carterocephalus mandan
TGTCCTGGAATCTTGCAATCAATATTTCACCCACTTCCACTAAAGCTATCGAGCTGAAATTTGGCACACATATTTGGACAATGCATGAAAATAAAAAAAAAGTTTGAAAAGCTTTTTTAAAAAAAATATTTTTGACGGTATAATTTTATTTGTAAAAACTCTATGTAAAACTAGAATACTCAATATTACAAGATGTACCATTCCATGGATACTTTAATCCGCTTGTAAATACAAGCGGATTAAATTATTGTTATAAAGCGATCCAAATTTGTAATGAACTAAAATCGCTGACAAATATACATGTGTTATGTTAAATCAGTTAATTCCGAATAAAAAATTGCATCAATACTACGTTAAATGTATCAAAATTAACCATTAATTTACGATGATTTAAAAGCGCTTACCGTTGATACTAAAAGTGTAATGACATTGTAAAATTCATTCACCTAGCCTTATTTATTAGACAGCTCTCTCGACTAATAAATTATCAACGACAATGTCGTCGCTGGCGATGACGCAAGAGAGTCACGCTCAGAATAGACGGGGCAGACGCGTTGGAGACACCTGCAACTGTGAAAACTACACGAGAACTAGCATACAAACAAGCTGACTTGCCACCTAATGATATGTGGTCCCATATGAACAAGAGCGACACGGTCTCAATCAGGAGGAGGCGCCAATACGTCGCCTTTTTTAAAAAAAACCCATGTCATAGTGCACCGCTCATTCAACATTACGCTTCCACATTCTACAAGCTTAGGAGATATGATAAAAGCAAGGCTTCAAGGCTGCATACAAGTAATGCAGTTACTTAATAGTGGCAGTCAAATACATTTAGATTTTTATTCAATAGATTTTGTTTAATACATCTTTTATTGTTACTTTCAAAAGTCACTCGCAGTGTATTCAACATACTTGAAACCTGCCTTAACGACATTCTACTGATAAGTAAAAACGAGCAGTTAAGCCTTTACAAACACAAAGTTAGTTAGGATTTGTTACACATAAAATCCTGCAATGGGAAAACGCCATAACACTACTCGTAGGTACTTATTTACTTGCCGATGTACTTAACTACCATGTTGGAGAATTTTTACTTAAACTGAATTATTACATCTTATAAACACTGATATAATATAATCGTGCACTAATGGTACCCGAATTCTCTCACACAAGACGAAAACATCGTTGCGAAAGAAGAGGTAGAGTATTTTACATGGATGGTAACCTAACTGAAGAAACTTCCTTATCTATTCTTTGCTTATCCCTTCTGGGAAATACAGGCGTGATTTTATGTTAAGTATTAGTCGTTTCAAACGACCATGTTCAAGAGACATTTTGTTTATAAATAGAAAACCAGCCAGCCGTAGAGCTAATTT
Organism: Carterocephalus mandan; assembly: GCA_018250895.1. NCBI lineage: Eukaryota > Metazoa > Arthropoda > Insecta > Lepidoptera > Hesperiidae > Carterocephalus > Carterocephalus mandan. The sequence continues at coordinate 1,380 of DWTT01001103.1, forward strand.
TATAATTACCTACTAAGTCTATTGAGATAATTGCTACATGTGAGGTGACAGATATTTCTTGAAACCATTCAGAGATTGAATTAATAGATGTGTTAAATGAAAACGCAGTGATTTTCTTATGATATTTTGCACAGATATCCAAATTATCCAAGGTACCAAGTATCATTTCTGCCTAGTTATAATTAATCGTTTTTAAACAATTGTTCAAGCTAGGTAGCCTAGGTAGCCGCCTACACTTTCCTAGAGATGACCATCTTAATTTTCAAGGGTGACTGTGACACACAATAATTATAACTATGAATAATATATCTAATTATGTACCTACAGAATTGTTTGGACAATTATTATCATAATTCAATTGATTGTTTTTGTTAAAATGAATTGTACATTTTCTGTCAAACTTACATGATTTGTCGTAATCACTCGTAGGAGGGTTACTTACTTTTATCATGAAATCTAGTTACTTGGAGTAACGTTTCAAGAAAGATCCATGTTAATATCGTCATGACTGCCACATAACATCAGATATTGCTTAACTACTGATCTATATCAACTGACATGGACTAATAATATTAGCATAAATTCAATAGAATACGCTGTATTCACAATTCATAGCGTAACGTGCATGTTATTGGCTCCCCACAAATTGAGCCTGTGCTAGAGTGGTGTTTCTCATTAGACATAATAGCTCCATAATCATGTTCATCCATTATTTGAACTAGGACGTGCTTATCTAATGTGTCATCAAACTCATGATTCCCGTAATTAGTGGCACCGCTCGTGTCCAATAAGTACTTGTAACGTCGCCTTACAGATAAATATGCAATTGTAGTTCTACAGAATTACAAATGCATATATCTGTAAGGTGCACAGTACTGAAAATTGATGTAGTACTGTTGTAGTTTGTAGGTTGTACAATAGGCGTACTTAAGACCCAATGACATTCTCTACCAGTAAACATGTGTGAGAGTGGCAGATTCGTCCTCGTAGCTCTGAAGCAAAATACTGCTACGATGCTCATAAGAGGTGATTAAAAGATAATTTCTTATAATTATTTGGCCTTGAAAAAATTGCAAATGCAGGAACTTCTGAAGCGGGTGACAAAAATGGCAGCTCGAACCGTCCATTTGACGCCGGGAAAGACGGTGTCACTGAATTGCGACGATTGTGCGTGCGGTCTATTAACTGTCTCTGCTAACTGGACGAACCAGTATCCCAGAACCTATTAGAGTCTTGTTCAGAGTCAGTCACATTTGTCATGGGCTGCAGCGAATGGTAGGTAGTGCAAGCTCGTTTGCTGTCTTAAATCCATAAAAAATGTATACCTAGGTAACCGCACAACATTGTATACGTAGGTAAATAAATGATTGAGAAGAATGATGATGAAGTTGGCTGTTTCAACTGACCTTAAATAATTAGGATGTATTTGCACAGTCTGCGCGCTTAGTGCCGCGGTGACGGGCCGGGGCCACAAGCCTCCGAAGCGGCCGCAGACCGTCCGGCACACCTCCATGCTCTCGAACACTGTCCCCGAAGAGTTGGCGGACGGCTGCGGGTGGCTCGACCGCTGGCAGCCTTCGTCTGTTATACATTTGTACACCCATGATGGCCTGGTCAAAAGAAATTACAAAAATTTTGATATCAATATAATACTTGCTTTAATATAAATATTATATATAAAATCAAACGTTATGTTTGATTTTAAATTTTAATTTATTTATTTACAATTACATAAACATGACAGGCCCTTAAACATAAATGAGTTTAAATAGCCCCCGTGTTACTAATTCTAGCTTGTATGTATCTGCTTGTAGATCTGCGAAAAACGAATTATATAAAATATAGCATTTGTGTCTTCTAGGTGACCCGTCAGCTTCTTCGTTAGACTGTAATCTTTAAAAAAATAAGATTACAATATTACTATATTTATTGTACTCGTTAATTTAAATTAATTTAAGATTTGCTTACTCATACACATGAGGCGTTGAATCTTCTTCGGATTTGTCTTCGTTACATAATACTAGATGTACTAAAACTACTGCGAGTACCGCCCAGCGCACTACCATTCTCTCCTGCGAAGAAAATATTCATGGTATATGTAAAGTATATGAATGTGTATATGAATGTTATTATGGCCAAGAGTGACTAAGATTTAGCTCAATATTCACAAAACTGGGATTCTTAGATGGATTGAATAAGGGAGAGAAAGAGGTTTATAGAAAACTTTTAACCCAATAGAGTATTAAATAGGATTTTGGTATTTTCAATAAAGAATTCGTAATTTGCCTAGCAAAATTAAACATATGCGTCGAAATTCTCAAAATATTAAGCAGTAACAACAATGGTAACATTATTCCATTTTAAAAGAATGTAATACGTACCGCTTTGTTTAAATTTTTATTTATTTTATTTATTAATACCTATATAAAGAAAGCCCGCGAAATATTATGTTTTTTCGCAGACAAACATGACTGCGTTTGTATGCTTCCGTTTAGCGCGCAAATGTGCAATTTTGTGATAGCATATACGAAGAACAGATTACTCCTAATTTTGAGGGGTGATTTTTGCATTCAGGCAAGATTTTGGTGTGCAATAAGTATTTTGTAGTTAGTCTCGTCAATAGTGCGCAGTACAGAGTAGGATAGACAGATAGTAAATAGATAGATAGATAAATAGATCTACATATCATATTTCCAACTCGTGCATGTTTCGAATTTTAACAAGATTGCTGGAATTTGTTTACCTATAATATTTTGTTTCATTTGCTTTGTCACACGTTCAAAACTACCAGAATGCAAGCTGCTGGAATGCATCTTTATCTTTACATTTATTTTATATTCATGTTGCAAGCAACTCGCACCTTACACGCAGGGTCACCACTTCGCAAGCTACCTACCACCTCTAATGTCAATTGTACGTGCTTAATCCATAATTATACTGTAAGGGGTTGCTGCGGAAAACAACCCCTCCACTAATGCAGGAAATTGGCCATAGTAACAAATCCCTCCAGATTTACAAATAATTGTAGAAATTAAATTTAATTTGGTGTAAAATCCAAAGTCAGCGAAATTTCACAAAAAAATTGTTTTAAAGTTTGAAAGCCATTTGGAAGCACAGAATATATTTAGAAGTTATTAATTTCATTTTGAAATGTCTTATGAGTTATCATTATGTCAATCACATCGTGGTCAACTTCCTGTCACCTTCCTTTTACAATGGAAATAAACTCAAACATGCGCTAGTAAAGTAGGTTGTATCTAGGAGAAAGCATGTCCTTCTAAATTTAAAATCTAAACAACCAATCTTTGGGTCAACAGTGAAAGCTGATTATAATTAAATATGTTTTTCTCCTTACTAGAATGTGCTAGAATCGTCATTTAGGTAATCATTTATTTTTATAAAATTATATAATTTGGTAACGATAAAATGAAAGATCTTAGATAAATTTTGCCGTAGGTACAACCAAACCCAAATTCATAAAAATGTTTTTATTGATTAGTATATAGAAAGTGGACTTAATGGTATCATAAATGGGCTATGAAACTACTATACTTTGCAATTTTTGGTTTTTAATCTTACTAAGTAATATCTACTCGTGTAGTCGTGACGTCGCATGCAACTTATCTTCCATACCTAATTATCTACAAAACGCTAGGTATCACGACAATTTCGAATGCAATCCCTATAACAATTGCATCCAAAACAATTAAAAAGCTTTAAATATGTTTTAATTATATGTTTACTATGTATACATTTTACAGTAGGTAGAATGTAGGGAACATTGTAATTAAAGTTTAAATAACTTATTTTAAAACAATACCAACTATTTTAAAACTTACTTAACTACTTATACCGTGTTGTATCTGAACCGGGCACAGCGGTAACGGAAGGGGACCCCCCTTGTAGGGGCACCACATGTTGGGATTTAGACTTTCAGCATTTCGGGAAAATTGATTATTTATGTTATTTCTAGGCTACTATCCAAAATTTCGCTACACTGGTATAACCGTACCAGAGCGCGGTCATGCCGTCCAGGCGCACAGATATTGCTACCGGGCTATAGGTACCATCCATGTTTTATCCATGATCTCTATAGGTACTCTGAAATTAAGCATTAACTAAGTAATAGTTTTCAGTTTTTTTTAGGAGTTTCCAATTTTAAATGAATTCTCAATTTTATTCAGTCACGGAGACGCCGAATTACAAAATGTCAACAGTTTTTTAATATCCTAGTCATATTATAGAAGATAATGGTGACCGTAGTTTGTATGACATCGGAAGTGCGGTGAACGCGTGCGGCGGCCCGGCGGCAAAGCCGACACTTTCGCGCACCCGATTAGCGACTGCACAATGCAGGACGGACAACATGACAAACACATGTGTATGTGTGTGTGTGTGTGTAATAATACACAATATACATAATAATATGTGTAACAATACAACACACAGCAGTAAGGAATGCCCTTACTTAACTTCTCGACCTTCATCCATCATCATCCATCAGCTTTTTAATGTCCACTGGTGGACATAGGCCTCTCTTAATCGGTACCACTCCTCCCGATCCTGTGCCTTCTGAATCCAGCGGTTACCCACTAACTTTTTCAGGTCAGCCAGACATGGGAACAGCCTACATATACAAAGAAGTGGGAACTATATACAATATGAATTATTATGTTTATGAGTAGTGGGCATAACATGTATACCTAGTCAACTACATTGTATAGTACCTATTTACTGTTACTTAAAAATATGGTTGAGTTTGTGATCGAGCACTTTGATAACATAACGGGACTCGGAGTACGACGATATCGGAACAGGGTTCGCGCGGCGTGCGAGCCACAGCGCATTTTGATGCAAGCAAACACTGACTGGCAATTAATGTACAAAATCGGAGAAAAGTTTTAATTACATAGCTTAACTTGTTTAGTTTGGTTAATCTCATCAATATTAATCAAAAAAAAATTATAAAATAAGATATTAGATGATAGGCAACGTATACTATAACACAAAGAACTTATTTAAAAATATCTTTGATTACACAAGGCCTTAGCCAAGGTGTGACTGTCTATTGTTATCCTTATAAATCCCAAAATCTAAGGTATCATATCGGAATTTAAGACTATATTAGCATTTTCCCCGCAAATTCTGCTTATCAGCGATTACAACGATTTAAAACGATTCGATTAGTTACGATTAACTTATTAAATAGATAAATATCTGTTGTGTTACAGTTGTGGTATGATCTTTAAAATATCAACTTAGTTTATATATATAGTTTATATATACTTTATAAGAAACGTTACATAAATAAGAATGTCTTATTTATATAATTCATGAAGATCAGCGTTCTAATTTTTTGTATACTTTTTAAAGAAAAGTCAAATGTTATACAATTCTATGAAAAAACATAAATGTTACAAGTGCAATAAGCACAGCAAAAGAAATTAATCTTACAGTTTTTTTTATGCCTAACTAAGCAACTGAACCAAAACAGCCTTACGTAAAGTTAGTTTCGATAGGTAAGTAATTTTAAAAGATAAATTTCTCTCCATTAATTATTTTTTAGTTGGTAATCTGTGTTCATTAGTAGGTGCATGATGATGCATTACTGATAATACAAATTGCATTCCTGGTAGGTATATTTATAAAAACTGCGAAACAGGCAAAGACGGTCAAAGGATTAAGGGAATATTATAGCCAGAATTTGTATAAGTACAGGTTAGGGTAGCTTATACAACGTGTCTGTGGGCAACCCACATGCACTGCACGTCATCACGTCGAGATCACCAGTTTAGCTGGTTGGTGCCGGAAATTAATCGTCTGTATATAATTCATCGGCATTGTTTAAATAAACTCTCACTTACACACGCAGTCTCTGTGTAAACGCTTATGGTTCCTGCACCAGCCAACAGCTATATTTCTTTGTATTTAGAAAGGAACCGAGAGCTTCACAAGCATGTAAAAGAAATAACAGGGATATAGTGAGCAATGATGCTGCATTTCACAAATTTATATCACATCAAATTGCAAATATTAAACCTAGCGATATGGACAACAAATCAAGTGTCAAAACGTCCGCTTCCTCTGTCCTCAATTTGCGATGGAAATGGCATGCTAATTCTAATTGTTAGTGGCACCGTCTCGCAGTAGAAAGTGTTGTTTTTATTGAATTAAACGACGGGCAATCGCCCGTTGAGCCAGTATAAATTCCTTCTTCTAATTTGACAAAAAATTGAATTAGTTTTGGTAATGCTAAAAGCCAACAGAGTGAAACAATCTTGCAAAAAACGAGATGTCATGAGCTTATGTTACGGAAGTTTGTGTCTTGTACATACTTATTACATTTTACATGTACTCGGGTTTTTTGTTTTTAACTAGGAATTAAATTAAGATCTTGATAAATAAACATTACTTACACACCCACCAGCTCTGCCTGCTGTATTGCAGGTGGCGGACATGAACAGAAAACAACATTTAACATCCATGACCTGAGTACAAATATTTGTCATTGTAATTAAAATGTCTGCCCCGGCCAAGATTCAAACCCGTGACACCCGGGACCAGCGGATCGGTAGTTAGGTCACTTGATCGACTTTAAACACCAAAGGCAAAAAAATTCACTTTGTAACCTAAAAATACAGTAACAACCAGAAACCGAAAGCTGGAAAGCTACAAGTCACACAACACGATTGCGAAAACTACTTCAGCGCTCAGTAATAAGTAATGATTTTCCTAAATAGCTGCATGATCTCCCCAAGCTAGCGATATTCCGCGGTAGAAAATACAGGGGCCTGTGCGGGTTTGTAGTATAATTTCTACTAGACTTTTTTTTTCTGTATTCTGAGCTGTAACATTAAACTGCCAGAATACCACGCACAGATAGAATTATATGCCCACCAAAACTAAATAATGAGAGTATCAACTTTAAATAAAACAGACACAAAAGGTCAGAATATCTTAATAATCTAAGAACTTAGGCTACTAACAGAGATTAACAGATTTAATCCCTCTAATACCATCTGTAGATTTCTGTTTCGTAACTTCAACTTAATATTCACTACGGGATACATACTTACCTAAGTATGCGCTTTTAACTAAATTTGTTTCTTAATAACTCTGAATAAGAAAGTACTTATCCACCTACTTCGTACTTTGCAGTTAACAGAGAAACTTGTTTTTCGACCTTCATTTGCACTGCAGTGGTATTGTTATTGTTTTATTCGAAAAGTTGATGTAAAACAAAGATACAATCATTTAACTAATCATCATCAATAATAATCTACAATCATTTAAGTATTTTAAGTAAACCAGTGGACCAAAGTCATGTAGGTACAATGAACAATAAAATTTTGAAAATGCGAATCAAGATTGATATAATGCAGTTATAGTTTCATTGTGTCTAAAATAAAGACTTTTATAATTTTATTTTGATTTTAAGGCGACCTTTTAGGAATCATTAAAACAATGAATGTATTGACTGAGCGTTCTTATCATAACAAACAATACTAGTTGTTACTCCTTGTTGACCAAAATATTGATGCATACCGTAGTGTCGTGTGCATAAAATAATTAAATAATTTAGGCATTATATCAGCAAATAAATTTAGCAGCATGTCGTCGATTAATCCTTGGTTAAGTCTTGAAATAAAAAGTAGATTTTTTATCGAAATTCCATGTTTACGTTGGATAATATTGCTCTGATCACAGGATACGCTGGTTTATTATACAGAATTTCCAAAAGATTTCATAAAGATCCTGTTTTATGAAACAAATAGGGAAAAACAATTAGTTAACTATTTTTAAATGTTTAGGAGATACTAAAATAGTGCCTCCATTCCACCTCTGACTACCTACGATTTATTACATTGTCTGATTAAAATCTCATAATCACAGTAAAAAGTCGATTAGGTACACTGTAGTGGGGCGCGGAACAACTGAATTTTTATCTTAATTGTTTTAAAGAAGATGACGTAGAGACGATGTAGGGACGACATATTTTTAAAACCTTTTATTTAACTGCACTCGTATGTATGTATGTATGTATGTATGTATGTATGTATGTATGTATGTATGTATGTATGTATGTATGTATGTATGTATGCATGTATGTATGTATGTATGTATGTCCTGGAATCTTGGAATCACTATTTCACCCACTTACACTGAAGCTATCGAGCTGAAATTTGGCTCATATATTTGGTTCCGATGACAATGCACGAAAATAAAATAAAAAGTTATAAAAAGTTTTTGTTTTTTCTAAAATTTAATGGTATAATTATTAATGTTTAGTGAGCTTTGCCTTGCAATGCGTTAAGTAAGGATTTTATAAGAATCTTATGTAGGTAATTAATCAAATTGATAATCGCGAACTACAATCTGCTAGATTACAAATATGAATTCGCTTCTATTTCTGCAAATAAAAAATAGGAAACGATTAAAAGTCAAGGTTAATATTATGCCAAAAACCTCGTACCTAGTTAGGATTCGGTTCTTGAATAATTTACGGTTCGTTCAAAAACATACTGTTGAAATTTATTGATCCAATTAACGTTGAGTACTTACGGATAATGAGATCGTACACAGTAGTTATGGAATACGGCTCCTTCAGTTTTACTGTCACTTTTCTCACACACAGGTCACACAACTATCACTTTCAATAGTTTCAATCATAACGTACAATGTAACTTATCGAAGTTCGACTAGTAGTTTTTATTTAATACCACGAGTGAGCGAAATATAAATCGTTGTGAATAATTTATTGATATGGAATTCTTTCTTGGTGACTGAATTTCATCGCCCTATATAGTAAATTCGCTGACCGGTACAATTTGCTTTTATTTTTCGCATCCAAGTTGAAACAGGCGAGGGACTAAACCGGCTGCAGTTTTTCTCGTTTTATTTAATAAGAAATGTTTATTTGTTTTTGCAAAACGCACAAAGGATGTGTTCGCGTCGCGACTGCAGCGTCTATTGTGACTGGGTCGGCGATAACGGTCGGTTTTTAAGTAATTTTGTTATTGTTTATGGAACACCACCGCTTGTCACACATTATCACAGTTTTGATAAAGCCGCGCGCGCGAGCGTAGGGCGCGAACTGCTCTGATTGGACGACTGGGCATCCACTTTGCAGCGGCGACTCCCGTTTGGCGGGAGATCCGTACCTTGATTATGTAACTTTCGATATTTACCGACCTGCGCGACTTTCCTTTTGCAAACATCCACATTACTTGCTCTACATTATCTCAATTGCGTCGTCATATTGCTAAACTGGCAATGTATTATTTGCAATAAATATATTCATTGAAACAGGCAAGCTGGTACAGTTCCCTCAACTGACTCAAGAGTATAGAACCTTTAAAATTTGCTGCTTTAGAAAACTTAGAATGAAGAAGATCGTAATTTGTTTTCTTTTCTAGCCGAGAGTTCAATTTCCTCGGCTTGATTATAACTATACATTGCATAAATAAGCTGATGTCATGAGTCAATTGGAAGTGCTGGAGCTCTTAAGTATGAGTACCGGCCAGGAGATTTATTAATTTCATGATGATTTCATGCCTTTGCAAGAAATGCGGCAAAAATAACCTATCGTTTACCTATTACCTACTAGGTAACCGAGCTTACCCTTAAATATCTGTTACTTTATAATCAGAAGAAGACTTCTATGACTTGAAAAAGTTCTCAAATCAAATCAGAATAGAAAGAGTCCTTTTCTTCAATCAAGTCAGAAGAGAAAAAGTTCGTATTTGTGCACGCCTAGAGAGGCAGACTACACAAATACAAACCTCATAGGCGTACCTTAGTCATTGATCCCAAAAAGGTTTTAACCGTGCCAATTAATAAATTAGTAGGTTAGTTAGTGTAACTATGAATGAACGAAAGATTATTAGTCGTTTCAAGCAGGTACTTTCTGATAGAGTAAAGTTCGATTTTATTAATAGGTTAATACACGAATAGCCCTTCGCTTCCGTGACGTCAATGGCGACGAAGCCAAAATCGCTCCTACAAACAGATTACACAAATGGGACACCTCTATATTAGGGCCGTCTAATAAGATAATCGTGTAAAATATTCATTTAAAAATTTAAATAATAAGCACATCATAACACACACAATACGTCCATCTATATGTTGAGAAAAGTTAGTGAATTTTTAATAGTACCTAGTTAATTAAAATTATATTACTATGAATAAAAGAATAAAATAAATTTAAGATAAATAAATACTTAAGTTTTGTGGCCTCATCTAAAATAACAAAAACGTAGAAATAAAGGCGCCTGGGTTAAAAGATAGCGATCCTGGCTATAAAGTTACAAGCATCTCATTTGTATGCTCAAAGATCAGCACGTAACGCAAATCTTACCATTTTTGTAAGATTTGCGTTTTAGTATAAAGTTCAGCAACCCTATTCTTCACCCACACTATAAAAACGGTTTCATACAATGAGCTATAAATACACATCATACTGATATTTTTTAAATTTATAACGAACGCTTTGTTACATTATTTTGAATGAAGAACTGAATTATTCCCAACAATTTTTGTTGTGTTCACGATATGCCGCCTAATTCACGTTAAGTAAGTAGGTGCTTACAAAGATCTATTGCATTGCAGAGGATTGTTAGATATACGCTTGAATCATGATATAAGATGCAAAAAGAACTAATTATAAAGGTACAGTAGGAACTAGACAATAACAGTCGACTCTATAAAGTAGAAAACATAGGTAATTATCTTACCTACAAGCTAAGTAATATATCGCTTTTGAATTCCTATTCATTCACAAAATGAAGGTACCTACCGATCTACGACCTACTCGATCTACTCATATGTACTCGTAAAGTCATTAGTCAGCTGCGACACAGTTTTTATCTATTTCCCTGATCTGGCACGGGATCCCGTTACGACATTCGACGTGGGAACATGGTGTGAAATGCCATTGTTAACTGCTGTCTAGTCTACGCTAAACCACTGCCCCGCTACTCAGTTGTACTCGTATCTGCGCATGAATTTCTTTTAGTCTAAATAAATAATTAGAGTCGTAGCGTCCATAGCCCAATGGCTCGCATCGATTCAATGTGATCGACAGAGTTAAGCAACGACGGGTGCGGTCGGCTTGTGGATGGGTGACCGCTAGTGGCAAAATTTCATGGACGCTACCGTGCTTCGGAGGGCACGTAAAGC
>DWTT01001104.1:0-12559 GCA_018250895.1 Carterocephalus mandan
TTGTATAATATATATTTTTATTCCTAAATCAAACTGGTTACCTACCTAGATTGATTAGGTGGTACAGCCAGTAACTCACCATTTAGCATGATAATTAATCGTCATTTAATTGGTAAAGATCAAAAATATTACTTTGTTTACTTATTACTATTGATTAAGAATAGTAGTAAAGTATATAGTAATAGGTATGTATACTTGCTTTTTGAAATCAAATTAAAAGTAGATAGTGGTAGGTTAGGTCAAATTTCCGAAATCGATTTGCTATGAGGTTACTGACGGATATATGATCAATTAATTACCTACGTGTATTTATAGATATTAATTTGCAAAACGTAATTTCCAACTTTATTATAATCGGAAACTCATTTTACTAAATAATTGGTTACGCCGTTACTCAATAGGCGGCGAACAACAATGTTAGTAATTAGATAGAATTGTAAAGAATTGTGTTAATTAAAAAACATATTTTATGATACGTGTATCATATATAATCACCTCATACGAGTAGTATCGACGTCACATTATCATGCTTTTCCAAAGAGGTTTGTAAGATAATCCTGAATATTGGTGACTGCATTTTGCTGTCATATTATTGTGGATTAACCACATAAATTATTATTACATTTTACATAGTTCTAACACTATGCTCAAAACACGCATATTACGGCTAACCTATGCCTTTGGTACCTCAGACCAACAAAATCTGAGTTTGGTACACACAATGCTACTTATATTTAGTGACAATGTTTAGCTTAAAATAGTCTTGTTTAGCTTAAATTAAACAGCTTAGACTAGTCTTGTCATTGACGGTTGATATCTCTTAACATCAAATATTATAACAATAAACTTAACATAATGTCCATACTCCGGTACTCCCTAGTTTAGGCCGAGAGGTAATAAAGCCGAAAGTAAACCCTCTCGGTAGATACTCTATTTAATAAAGAAATTAGTAAAAAGAAAAATCACAGTATAACTATGCAATCCTTGATATCCCTGCACATCTTCTTTCTATCTGTCTTATGGTGAGGTGTCGGGTATAAACTGTGTTTTTGAATGTGTTTTATTCATGAACATTAAATAATATATGTATATTTATATATATGTTATTTTACAGAATTATTTATTTTATCTAGGGGCTTTTCTCACTCGATGCACAATAAAGTTCACTTCACTGCATTGATTAAAATCGCAAAGTTAGGTCTAAACAGGAATCAAATGTCCTTTTATTTGAGTCAAAACGAGTTTTGAGGTTCTACAAACATTTTGAGAATTTGTCTCACTACGATGCGCCCGCCAAACCTTCCGCAGCAAGCTTCCTTTTTGTCGAATGGCTTCTTTTGTTGAATCCATATACACAGGTAATAATTTTACATAAAATCTCCAGAGAGATATTTGAAAGTAGATAGTATTTTAAAAGTACTTCGTATAGTCACATTTCCATAAAATGCCATAAAAGGAATCTCTTGTCTGTGTTCGTGGTTGGGGTGGAAATAAAATGTACGACGTTGTCGTCGTTTCGCGAATAATTACACTGGCTTGGGTCCTCATCTTTTAAGCCGGAAGTAAGTCGAGCATCACTGATCCGAAGCAGATAATGACGGACGGATGTATATTAAGACCTACCTACATACAATTTGCATGAAGTAAGACATGCATGCTACTTGGTTACAAGATTTTGAGGTAGATCAAATCCACATCGAAGCGTTAAATTGCCATAAAATATATCTTACTCTATGGTTTACATATTTATCGCAACCCTAATTTATGTGTCGTTTCCAATAGAACTAATAAGTACATATAAATATATTTAACTATTCTTTAAAACTATGGGAGTATGGGATTCTTGGTAATCCCGATTAACACAAAACCATGTTCGTTAGTAGTACGTCAGACTGTTTTCCAATAAACGTGCAAAGCATCCCAAAAAAACATATTTTAGGGATGAAAAGTATCCTATGTCCTAATCTAGATTATCATCTACCTATGTGCCAAGTTTCATCCAAATCCGTTTTGTAGTTTGTGCGTGCTTGAGTAACAAACATCCAAACATGCAAACTTAAAAACTTTCACATTTATAATTTTAGTTGGATTAGTTACTTATACCCACTAACATAAAGTTACCCAAGGAACACAGAGAGATGTGTTTCGTAAAGTTACCCATATTGTAAATATTTTTTATTGATATAATAACAATTAGGTAGGTACATAAATCTATTAAGTAAATTATCTTATTTTCTCTTCGATCAGTGTATTATTGATCGAAGTATTTTCTACAGTCTGCTGTGCTTTGTTAATTTAATATTATCAGTATGCTATTATTATGTATTATTATATGTTATTATGTAGATAGTAACTTATTGCTTTAACTACACAAAGTGACTTAATAATCAAATATATTTTGCCATTAATCATCGAGGTACCTATTTATCTATTTACCGAGGTACATACGTAAATGATAACAATTTTTTTTTTTATTTGTTTATATGTTGCTTCTACTACTTCGCACCAGGTTTTTCATATGCCATTGAAATTGATTGATAGAGCGCATTTATTTTGACAGTTGTACTAAGTTTACGATTGGTTTTTTGATTTGTTCAGTGTTTTGCTCTTATCAACGATATTAAACGTATTATGTTCTCATTTATTTTCAAATTAAAAAAATATATTCAACTATGTTCGATTCGTGTTAGTACTGTATACTGAGTGTAATACTGACATAGATAAACTCTCGTAAGAAATTATGTTGAATTAAATTATGAGTTCAATAATGATATTTTTCGGTTTACTGCTTTTTGGTTTCTACACCGAAATTCTTTGGTGCGAAAATTTCTCCCTCACCAAAGAAAATATAGTTTTGTCAATGACAAGTAAGGTACAAGCCATTGACCTTGGCTTAGAATACAGTGCCATTGTGTTGTGATACAAGCACGATACAAGTGATACCCCTGGATTTTAATTGTGCGTTATTTATTAATTTCATCGGCTGTACCATAACATACCTGGGGCACAGATTACTAAATAGTCCTGGGGTCAATCAAGGATTCGACATACTTACCCATTATACCTAATTTAAATACTTATACTTATTCGTATTAATATAGTAAGTTCTATTCAAAATAGATTCGATATTATCTATAGGTACCTACTAATATTATAAAGAGGAAAGATGTGTTTTTAATGTTTTCACACAAAAACTAATGAATTCTTTCACCATTAAAAAGCTGCATCTTTACAGTGAGTGACATAGGCTATATAATATTACTGTAATACGTGTAAACGAAACTATTGTTATGTCTAATTCCACGCGGGCGAAACTGCGGGCGTCCACTAGTAGGGAAAGAAAATATTGTCTAGGAGCGATCTTTAAAACATCGAGTTTTTCAGGTGGGAGACCAAGTGGTGGCACTGCCGGAGTACCGCGCCTGGGCGGAGCTAGTGGCCGTGCCCGCGCAGTACGTGTACGCGCTGCCCGCCGGCATGACCGCGCTGGACGCGGTGGCCGTCACCACCAACTACGTGGTGGCCTACCTGCTGCTCTTCGAGATGGCCAACCTCACGCCCGGCAAGAGCCTGCTCGTGCACTCCGCTGGTGGGGGCGTGGTGAGTTATTGTGTAGTTTTATTCTGGCACGCTCAGTATGCTGTGACAGCCCAGTGGCTAGCGAAATCGCCTCTCACTCGAGCGGTCCGGGTTCAAACCCCAGCGGCACGCACCAATGACTTTTCAAAGTTTTGTGCGATTTAAGATATCAAATGTCACTTGGTGTAACGGTGAAGGACACATCGTGAGGAAACCTGCATGCCTGAGAGTTCTTCTCATGTTCTCGAAGGCATGTGAAGTCTGCCAATCCGCACTTGTCCAGAGTGGTGGACTTAGGCCTAATCCCTCCTCTCAGAGGAGACCCGTGCCCAACAGTGGGACAAAGAAAGGGTTGTGATGATGATGATGACGCGCAGTATGTGTATGGTACAGACATCTAAGTTTAGCGCTGACTATGGTATCGTCGGGCGCGGGCGAGCAAGTTATCAAGTTATCTGATTGGTTCTCCAGCAGTGTCCGCTGCACTGATACCCCATTAGCAGCAGAGCTATCCTCTCCGGATCTTGTTCAGCGCCGCAACCGTATCATGGTGTAGGTACACGCTGTATGCGTTAGTTCTTGAGACATTTATCCAACGTGGTAGGCTATGATGTCTGTCAAGTCTTATGAGGTACTTAGATGTAAAGAGAATCGGCACAACTGCGGGATTATGACGGGTTGTATTGTATTTCACTCTACTCTACCATGTTGGTAGAGTCCAAAATAATGATAAAACGAAAACTTTTTTCCGCCGAAATGATATGATAACCTTCAGTTTATCAGAACTATTTGGAGTATGTACTGTAGTTACCTATAATATGTTCTGTTGGTTCAAAAAATTGTTGACTGATAGTAGACTTGTTTTCCAATGGTACAAGACGATATAAGTGCGTTAACAAATATTAGTTGTATTGTGGTGTATTTGTAATGTTTGTATTTGTCTCAGATTAGGGAACGAAATGGTATTTATACCTATTTACGTACTAAACAAAAATTGACCGCTAACACTTTGAAAAATACATACTAATATCAGTCCATTCAGATGTGGGATTCGTGTCAAACATAAGTAGAAACCCGAGCAATTCATTTTATCATACCTAATAGTCTGCCCACCAATTAGTTAGAAGATCTACGTAGAGTCGTCTAATCTTATCATTACATTTTTATAAAGTTCTTGACTAATCCTTACAATATTTTTGAAATTCTCTTCTTTACTCTGCTATGATTACTCGATTTTATACACCCAGAGGATTACTGCTAAGCATGTTGGTACTTCTTGTTACAATCTATAGACGTTCCACTGTTGGGCACGGGTCTCTCCCACAGACACAGCTAGAGTATACTTGGGGTGAAGTATCTAGCTAGAGCATACTCCACCCCGCTGTTCCAATGCATATTGGTGGAGGGGTTAGTGACCAGTCCAGTCTCGATTATTCTCAAGCCACCCGAAGGCCTTCGACAAAGCTTAAAGATTGTTTTTACCATTGACAACCGGTACGGACGGCTTAACGTGCCCTCCGAAGCACGGTTGCGCCTATAAATCGACGCGAGCCAATGGGCTATGGATGCAACTATATATAGAGATGGATGCGACGATAGGTATAATAATATAGGTACCTCTACCTCCTCGTAATGTGTAGGCACGAGCCACGAGCTAACATACAGTTAACTGCTTCAGGAACACGGTTTGTGCATTAAACGCTCGTAAGCGTACGAGTTACGCCGGCTCCGTTACTTATAAAACAACAGGGTCACATGTAACAACATTACTTAATTCTAAGTACAGCTGAAAATTTCAAGATGAATAATTTGTTACAACTGAATATACTGCTTAAATATTTAAAAAACCATTTATTGTGCAGTTACAAAATAAAAGATGATTATTACATTATTTTAAACTCATTAAAAGTAACTTATATATGTACCATATATTTATTATGTATATAAAATCTACAGCAGAGTTGTTAGTTATATACATTAAAAGTAAAATTCATGTCAGTTTGGACTTGAGAAAATAAATAAACCTCGCTAAAAATACCGCCGTAGCATTGACCCTGGGAAGTCTGGGAACCACTGTTCAGTATCTCCTCAAAGCTTTTGTTCGTACACGAACACTACTTAAATTATGTACTCATACGAGTAGTACAGTACATGCTCTGTAATGAGCGTGCAAGCAACGTTACATATTGTCTAATATGCCGCTCTCAATTCGGTGAGAAAAATAGTGCGCTCCAGAATGTTCTTCCGTTTATAGCGTCACTCATTACCCTCAGAGTCAATGACCCGTAATTTGAAACGGCTAGTTTAAGAATACGGGAGGGGTTCGGACATGCCACTGTCAATTATTTTAACGCATTCGAATTACAAACACGTAACTCCCACATCACATGTAATGTGGTGTAGGCGAGGGTGGGGCTCGCATCGGTGGTAATTGCGTATTCGGAGTTATCCAAATGTCTAGTAGTAGTAAAGAATCTACCAAAATCTTCCCGATCTGTAGTGATCGTTATTCAATGCACGATTCACGAGCAAAAAACAGGATAAGCTTACAATTGTAATTACGGGCTGAGAATCTTATTAAAACAGATGTTGTAACGCTTGTAACGTAATAAGTACTACTTGATAGCAATGAGTGTCGGTTCACGGTGAGGAATATAATAGCTAGTGTTTGGCTGGTTTGAATATGTACCCGACAGAAATGAATTCGAGCGAGTTTTGACTGTGATGATAAAACTGAATTTAGAAGCAAGCACCCTTTTGTAATTTTTTTTTTCCTTTTAATCTCTCTTTACTTCCTAGTGGTGACTTCGATGAGTTCCTAGCAGCTTTCATGCTATATGTGTTTAATTTGTCCAGGGTCAAGCCGTTGCCCAGCTCGCGAAGACAGTGGAGAACGTGACCGTTTTCGGCGTGTGCTCCAAGACCAAGCACGAGGCCCTGAAGGCGAACAACAACAACATTGACCACCTCCTCGAGAGGGGCAGCGACTACACCAGCGAAGTCAGGAAGTAAGTATTCACCTTTATCCTGATCGACTCATGATTTTTCTTTATATACATGAAAACAGGAGACATGGCATCCAAAACATACCATACCCATCCATTATCCATACCCAAACCTACTGAAACTGAAAAATGAACATCACTCTCGTAGTCTTTTATATTTATCCGTTTCTTTTTTTTTAAATTTCAGTTTTATGAGTGATCAATTAGATTGCTGGCTGTAATATTAACGAGCTAGCGAAAAGTGGGTTTCGGTTTTATGTCTCTCACCAAAGAACTTTTTCGAGGTTTCATGCGATTATCGAACGTCTACGATTCTTCATGTTATACGGATCTATACATAGTTGAGTGTTGGGACTTAGTTATTTGGAACATGAAGGTTATTGCGAGAGCGAATAACAGAGTAAGAAAAGTGCTTGCTAACTGTAATTTCATTACGACGAAATATGTGACATTGGTCCCTGCAGTAAGTGGCAAGTAATGGCTACAAAGTTATTTGACCCACCACCCATCCTTTGTTTCTGATTCGCTCTCCAGTCAGTTAGGAATTTCTTGAATGACACCACATCACTCACACAAGGCCAAAGGTCAAGAATCCAACCTTATTTATTATTTAATTTTTTTTTAATTTACTACATAATTGTTTTGTTTCATTAAAATCCTTCATCCATCATGAAAGACATCCCACAGGTATGTCTTTCATCCTCCCAATATGTAGTGAGATCAAAGAAAACAGTACCTATGTATAGGTTAAAAAAAATTCTTTGTGCATAAAACAGTTTGTTACTGACCAAAATTTATCATTTTACCAAATATAATTTACTATTGTATCCATAACTTTTAGTCAATACAAGCGAAAGAGTAGAACATTCAATACTAAATCCCTTTGAAAAAACGAATTGCAAGTGACTGTCATAAATGTGTATCTTCCATAAGAAGTAAAAAGAACTCCCTTATGAATCACGTGCGAGATTAATTTCAGATTGCGACGTGAAAAAAATTTAAGTACACACTAACACACTAAGAATTGAAATCATGAAATCACGCCGGTTTAAAAATACACCGCCTACTCGGACCCTTCGCGCTAATGGCTTGTTGTGTATATTACACGTGGCATGCGGGAATTTTATTCAAAGCATAATAGTTTACATTTTGCCGCTATAAATTGACTCGGCTGTCATTATGGTTCTGCTTGCCTACCATTGCCTACATTCGTGATATTAGCCGTATCTATGCACGTTATATTAGCGTTAAATATATCGCTTTAGCTCTCTTGATTTTCAGTGTCAATTGCACCTGTACTAAGAGTATATGAATATGTTTCATATTCAACTATTTAGTAATTTCAGTGCCGTTCGTAGATCCATTTGAATCACTTGTTGCAAAACGCAATTAGAACCTACTGCACTTAATAAAAGTCAATCGAGTTATTATAATATAAAGTTGCGTATATAAGTATATATAACTCCAGAGGGTCCAATAAACCATTCTTATTCTCATACTATATTGGACAATTTGGGATCAAATTTCTGGTAATATCTGAATGAATTTTAATATAAATAAATCCTCATCATTATTATCATATTGCGTTATTCGCTTCACATCTGTCCCGCATATTTTGACATTTTCTAAAAATATTTTGAGTGAGTATAAAAACTAAAGCATCCGGATGCGAGCATCGAAAACATTCCTCAGATATTTATCGTTCTTTATGAGCAAATAAACCATTGTTCTAGATCCCAAGCTCTGTTAATTGATCGTTATTAGAGTTACATATTTCAGTCCCACCCATGCTCTCGTGTGATCCTTTCACGACCAGATTAGTGAGAGCTCCCCATGCTTCACTTGGCGCCGGAAAACCGCTTCGCTTAGGAAGGTTTGAGGGCATTCGAACTCTAGAGTCAAGGTCCAGTTGGGGCGGACAAGTCATACGTTAATTGTTCCGTTTATAACTCGCTCCTTAGGGCAGCTGCTTCGTAACAGCCGCGAGACGTTTAATTCTCGTAAATAGACAAAGATATTTTTATATCTCGTGAGCTCTTCTCAGGGTAAACAAGTTCGGCCACATAATCTTAAGGTAAATAAACAGAACGGTTCTTATAACCTGACATGATGTACCTACAGAAGGTTCCACGCACGCAGTTTCGTAAAAATCTTAGTAGATTTTCGTGATGGACTTGTTTGTCCAATAGACTAAGTACTCCAGCTACAATAAAATTGAAGATTATCTGGCCACCTACAATCTAACCCTCTACGGCCCTGGTATTATGAAATGACAGTATGTGGGCTATCAAGATTGTTGGCATCATAATTGTCGAGCAACAAGGTTCCGTGGGTCCGGGTTTAGTTCCCTGTCTTTGGTCTTGGTAGACATTAGTTTGAAGATGTTTAACATTGGTTGATAATTTTCTTCGTAGGTGGCGACCGTATTATAGAATAGAATGTAGAATATTCTAGCATGATGTGAAATTCCTAGCTGATCTTTATCGAGTATGATTGTTGTAATACTTCGTCGTTCCACAGAATCTCCGCTGATGGTGTCGATATCGTGCTGGACTGCCTGTGCGGCGAAGAGTGCAACCGCGGGTACCAGCTCCTCAAGCCCATGGGAAGATATATTCTTTACGGTACGTACTATCACTTCACGATACATGATTAGTTCACTGTTTATCAAGAGGATCCCTTTTGAAGATCCTTCGTTAAAAACTAATATGATATGTTAACGCTATATTGTGAGCTCAAACAATAATCAAATTGCTTCTACGTTTGTATTTTGCCTGTTCAATATTCATTGAAATCAATGCATATTTTAACACATAACTTTGGTCGTTGTCTTAAGTTGAGTGTGAGAAGGGGTCTAAACAATAGTTTTCTTATCTCAGGATCATCAAACATCGTGACTGGCGAGACCAAGAGTTTCTTCAGCGCTGCGCGTGCCGTGAGTACCTAATGGTTTAATTATCTGATTCATGAAGAATGCTGCTCTCAAACATCCGCACTTCGAACCCCCTGTCTAGACAGCTTACGTTGAAATATTGTACCTACTGCCACTTTTATAAACTTCCAAGTTATATAATATGTGCAGTATCGCTAGGAGTGACTCACGTGTCGCTTAATGCAGTCTAGACACTCTAGACGGATGATATCAAAGAGTGATTCAACTTTCGTATGGATCTGAAACCCGTTTAAAGTGTTAAACTTTTTCAACGTTGAAGAAGATGGAGCATAGTCAACATTTAGTGGTGTGGTGGACTTAGAGTAATCCGAAACGCCCTAAGGGTAAACAAAACGACGTCTGCGACTTTGTGCTAAAAGAAGAAGTTAACTTCGTCTACACATCGCTGTGCGATAACACACCACGTCGTCTTTTTCGGGATAACTTGAAGAGGGTTCGAGCTCACAATCTTACCGCCCGCAACTCCAGAAGTCCCCTTTCAATCGCGCATTACGACAGGCAGTATTCAGGTCGGACAGGGGCGATGAATACAATTTTAAAATCAATATTTTGTGTGATTTAGTGGTGGCAAGTGGATAAGGTGTCGCCGATCAAGCTGTTCGACGAGAACAAGAGCCTCGCTGGCCTGAATCTGAGGCATTTGCTGTTCCAACATGGGCGCGCGGAGTACGTTAGACGTGCCGTGGAGCGCGTGTTCGCCCTTTGGACCGAAGGCAAGGTGAAGCCGCTCGTCGACTCTACCTGGGCGCTCGAGGATGTAAGTATTTGATATAGCACGGCATTGATAACGTCCGTCAACCACCCTTCCAAACTGCTTTTGAGGTTGAATGTCCATTGATTCAATTAATGTTCAACCAATAGGTCTTGTTGAGCACGGGTGTCTCCCACAGCCACAGCTGAGGAAAGTCTAGCGCATACTCCACAATGCTGCTCAAATGTGGATTGTTGGAGGGGTTAGTGGCCAACCCAGTGTGGAATCTTCTCAAGCCGGTTGGCTTCGACAAGGCTCTACGATATTTCTACGATTGAATACGACCGGAACCGACTTAACGTGCCCTCCTAGACACAGAACCGCCCATGTATTTTTACCACTTGCTGTCACCCAACCATTAATGACCCGCACGACAATGCTTAATCGAACGCGAACCGTAGGAGATCAGACGCAAAATCATCATACCTCGCTAAAGCGATTCGGTGGCTGCAGTTATTGTGCACGGGAAGACGCAGCCCTGGATATTTATCTATCACTTAACGCCTGCTCCATTTCTGAGTTCATCAGAAAATGTATCTTGCTTGCCATGTATTGCTATGTCCTGTGTATTTTCCTTTTGTATATTACAAACACGATGAATGGGATTAATAAATCAATCGTATACTTAGGTTGGCGAAGCGATGCAGAAGATGCACGACCGCAAGAACATCGGCAAACTGGTGCTCGACCCTTCGCTGGAACCCAAACCCAAGCCCGCCACCCCCGCCAAGGGCAAGGCCGGAAAGGAGAAGAAGCCCGCCAAAGAGAGCTCCGAAGAGAAGAAGGACAAGGAGGCGAAGGAAGAAGAGAAAAAGCCAGCGGAGAACGGAGAGAAGAACGGTGAGGAGCCACTCGCTAACGGTAACAGTGACGAAGGTCAGTCTCGGACTTATGGCCAGGCATGCTTAGACGCGTAGACGCTTCATCGAACGTATGTATTTACACAGTTATTTTTTAAGCTTTCGGCTGGTTTGTGTCGGGCGGCCATTGCATTGAAGAAGAAAAAATTTAGTTATAGAATTGTCAGTGTTCTGCATAGTGGCTAAAAGTAAATCGCAGTTTCAGTGGACGCCACTTCCAGTTAAAGGAGACGGCAAATTGTTGTTGAAAACAAATTAGATAGTTTTAGCATTGGGTCCTTATAAAACCCTGAAGCGCCATCGAGTGGCCGCACGTAAGGTTTCCGCCGGGAAGCCGTGCCATCGATTGTCACAGGATACGTGCAGCCTTTTTCACTTGCCTGGCTCAAACGCGAACGCCTGCCAATATACAAAACACTTGTCAACAGTAGAATATGTTTCATATACGCTACGTTATCATATGACTCATTCTGACAGTTGTTATCAGTATTCATTGATTTTACAATCTATGTTTGAAACAGGATTATTTGGAGTATGCAATACGTAACTATACAAACGTAGAGGCAATCGATTATTAGTTCGGCACCTTTGTGTTCGACGCCAAGTCAGGGCTGCTAGTACAAGTAATTTTTAGTCGGCTTAATCATAACGTGGTTATAAGACATTTAAGCTATTGCCTTTTGAATACAATCATAATATCTACTAATATTTATGTTAATAGAATAGAAAACCAATTATAGTCATTATATTAGTGGCATTATGACGCCAAAATTAAGAAGCACCGTTTATTCATTCAGGCTTATATGCAGACCTTTTATACGCAGCATTTTATAAGTAAATAAATTATAATGCATTATTTATATGCAATATTTATCTTATTACATTTTATTTTATGCAACTAATGCCTTTACATCATTATGATATCAGCTATATTTTGCTATATTAGTTTTGCAAAAATAGTATTAGCGACAGCACCAATTACTGAATCATCAATATTTTCAATATTTCAAACGTCGTATGAATTGTGTTAAAATCGCTGGTGAAAATCAGTACAAATCTTTATCAACATGAACAATTTATTTGAAATTTTATTTTACATAATTATACCCACTAGGATGTTGTCCAGTTTCTAAGATAATCTTGAACACATTAGTAACAGATCATTATAAAATATTATGCAACAAATTTATTTATTACGTACTGCTGTGATATTATACTTAATTCTTCGATCAATAATCCTATTAACTATGACCGATTGATCGAATTAGGTACATAATGTACCGCCAAATCTAAGTTAAGCCGATCAAGATGGCACTCGAACGCGTGTACTTATATAACCAATATGTGATTTCAGAGTCTAAGGAGAAAGAGAAGGAGTCAAGCTGAATCGCTTCCCAGAGGACTGGACCAG
>DWTT01001105.1:0-12556 GCA_018250895.1 Carterocephalus mandan
CCTTTTATAACGTAGGGGAGCACTAAGAAAGGATTTTTGAAAATTCAACCCCTAAGGGGGTAAAACGGGGGTGCAAATTTAGTATGAAACTTAGCCATTTTTGAAGTCAAGTGGGCAACCCGAACGCGGGTAGACGTCGTTAATGGGTCTAATTGTACGCGAGCGAAGCTGCGGGCGTCCACTAGTAATTAATATTACGCGAAGCGCGCGCGCATGGATTGTCGGTTCGAGGTTGGTAACTCGCACACTAGCGCCACAGCGGGCGGTGGCGCTTTGTTGTATTAGCGCGTTGAGGGTTGGCGGTAGTTTTGAGGTGAGGAGCCCAAATTCTTACAGCTAGTAGTAAATATTTTGTGATTACATTGTTCGAAAAGGGGCTTACAGGTGAGCCACATTTTATACGCAAAGTATTTATTCCTCATGTTGATCATATAGTTCGGCACCTATCTGACTTATCCTTCAAGAAAATATAACACATTAAAAAATAAAAAATAAATAGGTATGTGCTGGTACCCACTCTTTAGCTCTCATGTAGATAGATTTGCCATATATGGTATAAATATGGTATAAATTTATTGCACTTTATTTGTAAAAAGTATGCAGGAAAACTCAGGTTAGTAGGAAAACTCCAATATATTTGTCAAAAGCTGACATTCATTATTGTGACCACTGACATAATTATTTTATCATGCTTCTATTAGCAAGTAAGGTTCATTATGTATTGGCATGGGTCTCCTTTCTTTTGAAGGGTTTACCTACTTTCAAGCACGTCAAGCAAGTCTTAGCAACTTGATTTACCAAGCATTTAAAATACGGAGGATACGGATTTAAGGGTATGTTTAATATGTTATAAATAAACACGGTAAGGTGCGGCGTAACTGCCAGTAACAAGACCAATTTTTAAATTCCTATTTATTGATTCAATTTGAACTTCGAAACTCGCAATAAAATGCAGCATAGTAAACACAAAAGATTTCAAACCATTTATTATGTCCTTAAAATACGTGAAACAGTGATCGGGAGTTACAGAAACCAGGGTTCACTACGAACATCGATTACAATATTGTTTACGACAACGATAAATTTTAAAACATCGATCTGACTCTGAGATTACAACATCATAATACCGACAAGAGATAAGTAGAGCTGATTTTGAGCAAAAAGTTTTGTTAAAAAAATAAGTGGTCGGCTCGATACTTAGTATTAGTAAAAATACAGCAGATACTTGATGCAAGGATAATCTTACGATATACACAGTGAGTAGACTTAATTAAATGCCATAAAAGCCACGGGCGGGCGCCTACTAACACCTCTTTCACTGCGCATGCGGTGTTAATTTCTTTTATGATGCCATCTGTGATCGAAATAGAGAACCGAACTGACCGTTACGTTCAAAGTGCATGCGCATCGCAACAAAAGAGGAGCAAAGAGCGCCGTGACGCATCTGATATGACTTTCTTAATGTAGTAACGCCACTACGCCCGTAAATGAATAGAATAAGTGTATATAAATTAGCTTATGTAACAGATAAGCTTAAATGTATATAATACTGAGGCAGAATTACATCTTAACTACGGCGTAACATTAAGTGTGGTACGTGGGATTAGACACGAGCGCAAGCCCTTACTTTAAACGGACGAATGCGATATATAATAATATTTTGCTTTATAACTATGTATCTGACGCTAAAACATCTATATAATGTATTACTTTTTGTACATCTACTTATATAATTACCGTACATACACTCACTAAGCTTCGCCGTTACTGGTAGATACCCAACATGCGCCCACGGTTCCGATCTGACGTACTTCTGTACTGTCTGACTAGATTAGACTGCCTTCGTCCCAGCGGCGATGGAGCGTGAGCGAGAACGTACTCGGACGTTCTCGAATGTTCCACACATTGAGTACACGGCGCTCTTTCTATCGGGAACCGAGAGTATTGTCCCGCGGGCGAGCGAGGAAACGAGAAAGACAAGAATGAAAGTTCGAGAGCCACTAGCTGACCGAGGTACGCCTTCCGCGCTACGATGCGCGCGTATCTGGTAGAAGTGTTCCAGAAGAGGCTAGAAGACGACTATGAGAGACAGCGCTCGCCCGCGCCGGCTTTGCCGCTCGTCCCTTCGCTAAGTACACAATAATTATTAAAATATATTTTCGCATTTTATTACATAAAATTCACGTTATGATCTACCTAAGTTAGAAAAGGAAAGCGGGCTTTAAGAGTAAGTAATTTAGGTTCAAATTTGTACGCGGAGCCTATATACACAGCGTACCATGGACGTTTGTTCCGCTGACCCAAGTGACAATGCGCAGTGAACGGTGGTGCACGATGATTCTTAACTAAAAATGCATTCGCATTGAAATTGAGATCAATATTGAAATGTATGGAGTGTAATGAAAATTCTGAATTAAGATAAACCTCATCGCGCATTATCATTCGAGCTGCGGTCTCGAAAACTTAATTAAAATCTCCACTAAAAGGTGACACTTATAAGATCTAGGATACTAGACGAAAACTTAGACCTAACCTTAAAATTAAAATAAATATTTTGGTGCAAACATAAAGATGTAACAAAAAATATATAAAATTATAATATCACTTCTAATCTTAAGTATATGTATGACTGTTGCGAATCATCGCAAAATATATTATTACACTAATCACACAAGCTTTATTTTTAATTTTTATAAAAGAACTGATATTAATTCCCGCCAGGCTCGCTTCGCTATCCGTAGAGAGACAGATAATATTTTATATACGTTTCACACACATTCATTCCATAAAGAATTATCAATTTTAGGACATAGATATAAGGTAAGGGGAAAGCACCCAGGCTCTAAGGGGATCTAGCACACATCACATAATATATGAAAGTTTCGTCCGATCCCACGAAGCCGATCCTATCGAGATGCATCAAGTTGAATTTAAACTATTGGTAATCAAATCAGGAATATCTAAGCTTACAGTCTTGAATCAAAACATTTTTTTCTAGATTTTAAAAACATTGTCTATGAACTCAGTAGGATCCGTGGGAGAGGACAAAATGAAGCGAAAACATCATTCAGGGCTTTTCTTATCATTCTGCAATGCACTTGCCGTATGGCAACCGTCTACTTGTCCGAAGAGATAGAGATAGAAACGCAGGCCTGGGGGTGTGTTAGAGGGATGGGCAGTTTACTCCTTCACTTCGAAGTATTTGTAGGTGGGGTTTTCATAGCCGTTGATCTGCATGTTGGCCACGTGCCGTTCCTCTGGAGTGGGAGCCACTGCGCCTGTTTGCTCAACCTGGAAATTAAATTGATAGTTTGAGGAGGAACATAAAAACATATCCTCGCTTAATAGTTTGCAAACTACAACCCAAATTTTTGGATACGTGTCTCTACATGGTCTAGACTCTAGACATAGACTAGACTCTAGATCATGCTCCACTGTGACTGCTCCAATGTGGATTCGTGGAAGGATTAGTGACTAATACAGTGTCGTACGTATGTACTAGAGCCACCCGAAGATCTTTTTCTTTACGTTCTTTTGTAAATAACTGGGACCTACGGCTTTACGCGCTCCGAGTCACGGAAGCACGGAAGCTGCCATGAAATTATACCAGTTGCGGTCTTGAACATGAGCGCTGCAACCTACTTTTTTCTCGAATGGACAGTTGCTGTTGGCTCTCTTGGCGCTAGAATAGCTGCACCAAGAATATATGAGAACATGTAGGTGTGGCCAGTATACACAATCTGTCTCTCCTTAAACTAATGAGATTGCGACTAGCCTCTCTGAGGATTCGGGGTAAACGACCCAGTATACCTTGGCCGTACTCACCTGCACGAAGCCCTGCGCGGCGGGCGCGCGGTCGCGGCGACGCGCCACGGCCAGCGCGATGGCGGCGGCGGCGGCCAGCGCGGCGCCGCCCACGCACAGCGCGGGGTACAGCGCGCCTGAGCCCGAGCCTCCGGGAGCCGCGCCTCGGACGGTGTAGCCCTGCAAGGTTTTGTTATCAGTATTGCGATATCACCAGCTCCACTTGTTCAATAATAATGTACCTACCTTGACCAAATTTTAAAAATTGTAAATCTTGAAAAGAGTAACTACCGAGTTTCTTGCCGTGTTCTTCTCGGTAGCATCAACTTTGTGAACCGGCGGTAGATACAAAAATGTTATGACGTTCTAAGCGTATACAAAATACCATTTAAGGAAAAATAAATAAATCTGAATCTGAATCAGTCACTCATTTCTTGACAACTCTTCTCAAGTTCTCACAACATTTTATTTTACCACCCATTACAAATATTCGTGTGACGAACACTTGTATTTATTCTGTATCTGGATGTTAATTATTATCTATTTAAGTATGTATTTAAAAATATCTATGCATGTATATCAGTCTCTGCCACCCATATTACAGGCTCGCGCCTACTTTGGGGTCAGATGACCGTGTGTGAGAATGTCCATGATATTATTTATTTATTTATAGCGTAACGAGCAAGCAGACGGACCTAACGGACCTGATGGTAAGTAGTCACCGTCGCCTATGGAAATAAGCAACACCAGAGGAGTCGCAAATGCGTTGCCGATCCTAAAAGATAGCTCCAAAGGCCCGAAAGCGTATATAGGTTCAATGTATCCATAGGATAGGTCTAGCCTTTAAGGATCAAGCTCAGATAAACTGTTTACTAGTTTTTAGTAGTTGAACTGAACCGTTAGTCTTCAAATGTCTGTGTAGAGTAATTCTTTGTCAGGTATATTTTTATTTTAGCCTGTGGTGGCAGTAGTTTTTGTGTACCCCAATACAGGCTATGATATACCGCGGGGTTGTAAGTGTAAGCGTTTAAGAGCGCTTTCAGACTAGTTTTTTTTTGCGGGAATAGGTAAGGTAGTTTGGCATAAAAGCCGAACGTGTGCACACGGCTTATTCCGGCTTGTACGCTTGAACCAGTGGTGGAGTGATGGGAGTATTAGTATCAGTGTGCATTCCGACTAAGAAACATTGGCTCGCACCCATACGATCTTAAGCGCGACAACGCTCGGGCAAGTTGCGTGTGGCAAAAAATGTGCAAGTCTGAAAGCGAACTTAGTGTTAATCATGATAAGGAGGTGTCGAGTCCTGCTGGAGATGCTCACCGGCTGGGAGTGCTGCAGCTCGTGCTTGAGCGCGTGCGCGGGCGGCGGCGGCGCGCGCTCCTCGGCCTGCGCCAGCGCCGCGCGCAGCCCCTCGCCCTCCGTCTGGTTCACAACCCAATACTGATGCTTTACTTAATATCCATCCCTCACTCCAATATATTTTGTATCTTATAGCTGAATACTAAATTCATCCATTCAAGGTCCACTGCTGGACATAGGCCTCCCTCAATTTGACGGCGAATCTTGGGCAAGGGCTAGCTAGCTACAACTCATAGATGTCCCTCTGTTGGGCACGGGTTTACCTCACAGACAGTGCGGGAGGTCTAGAGCATACTCTACCACGCTGCTCCAATGCGGATTGGTGGAGCGCTGGGAAAGGGATAACAATTATGAACGCAGCTTTGTATTTAAATAACTAGTTATCTGGCGCTTGTATTTAAAATATTATTGTGACTTATGCGTTGTCTACTAAATCAAGCGTATTATTTGTTACGTAATAGAACATATTCTATGTATTCTATAATCTTGGAAACAAACAATAAACAAAACCATGTTCTATTCGGTCGAATTACCTCGCTAGTAGAACGTCGGCTGGAAGTCTCGCCAATCTCTCCGATTTCGGTCTCGATCTCAGGAGCGTCTGTGGTCATGATCGTCGCCATTTCCTACACATACACAAGATAATTAGTTATCTCATTAATCCAATAAAAAATATTCCTTTCTGTTACTTGATTTAGAGTAGTTAACTTCTTCATCCATCCATCAGCCTTTTTGTTGTGCCACTGTTGGACATAGGCCTCCCTCAATCGTCGCCACTCTCCCGATAATAACTTAATAATTTAGTTAACTTCTTAATTTGTTTGAAAGCTCAAGTTGTTTTTTCTACTATTAAGTGGATTAATAAAGAATATTGAAATTGATTGGTTCAAAGGATTCTGTAACAAAATCATATGACAGCTTGTGTAGGATTGCTGAGTATTTAACCTAGGTAAATAAATTCCTTTCATAGTTTAACAAGTCCGAAGTGAGCCCAAAGCGCATATTACCAATCCACGTCACTGGAGCCCTTGGCATTGAACTCCAAATCGAACCAAACACAATCATCATCATATCCTCCTTCCCAATTTCTTCGTTGGCGTTCCCTGGATACGCAATCACCAGCACATTGTATCAAGTTACATTATTTATATGTTGAAACTTAATCTGTCTTGACTTGTCTTTGTGGAGAGAAAGTAATATTTAGCTAAATTATAATTTACTTACAGTGGTAGTAGTCTCAGGGGTAAATGCGGCGCGCGTGGTGAGGTCGTGCACGGAGGAGGGTCCGGCGGAGGGCGAGGGCGAGGGGGATGGCGGCACACTGTGCGCAGTCGTCGTCGTGTCTTCCGTCTCGCTCGCCTCGCTGGCTTCGTCGTCAACTTCGTCGCTCTCTTTCACTCCCACTGAGGTCTGGAAACGTGGAAATGGTTGAGGATAAAGTTCCATTGCCACATCGAATCGTGAGCAAGGCTGTCTGTGCACTGCTGAATATAGGCCTCTCCCAAGGCAGTACAGAGTACAATAATATATACTAAAACAAGGCACGCCACTGAGCCCGATCTTCAGTTCTACACATCTACTTGCTCCCGCGCCGCTTGCTCGCGTTGCATCTCCACCTCGATGCGGTGCAGCAGCAGCTCCTTTGCCTTCCGGGGTCATCGACATCTGGGTGAAGTTAAGTCTTACCCCTAACGCGTTCGTTCTGGATGCCCTGTCGCTGTCACTTGCTCTGGACCCGCTTGAAATTCTCGATGCGGTCCAGCAGCAGCTCCTTGGCTTACGGGGTCATCAACATCAGGGTGAAGTTAAGTCTTACCCTAGCGCGTTCGTTCTGGATGTCCTGTCGCTGTCGCGTGCGCTGGTCGCGCTTGGCGCTGAGCTGCTCCCGCGCCGCCTGCTCACGTTGCACCTCCGCCTCGATGCGGTCCAGCAGCAGCTCCTCCGCTTCCGGGGTCATCGACATCAGGGATACCGCCATATCGTCCTTGGATTGCATCGACTGGAATAAAAGAAAGTAAAAAAGATGTTTTTAGAAAATGAAGTTACAAAAAAATATTTAAAAATTGAAATTTCACCAGCCACGCTGATCGTGAAATTTCCTAGCAGCGTCTTTAATGTGGCCTATGTGAATTTAATGTCGAATTCGAAAGGCTACTGAGAAAACTCCATATATGTAATAAGAAAACTGTACCAACAAGGTCCTTTGAATTTATGCTCCATTTAGTCTAGATAGCTGTTTTTTCTATAGTTCTTCATTAGCTAGTAGATACCTGAACATAGTCTTCAATGGCAGTGCCAATGTTGGCATAGAGATGAGGGCGGCGGCGGAGAGCGGACAGAGCGCGTTGGAGAGCGCGGTCGGCATCCTGATGAGAAAATGTTACATTAGTTACACTTTGACTAAATACTGATTACTCGCACTATTTTTCATAGAACTCAAAAATTATATTTACGACGCGACCCTAACTGTTATTATGTAGCGCTGTACCAGCACATCACTACCCACAACAGCGTTACCCAAAGGTGTTAAGAGGTTCCTTCAGCTACAATTTTTATTACCAATGCTGAAAGCCCATTTTAGCTTGAAGACTTACCTGAAGTTGTCCGGCAGCGCTAGCACGTTCGGCGGCCTCGCAACTTCATGCGAGGAAAACCGCCGTAAAGAACAGCGTTATCCGAAGACACTATGGGATTCATTTGCTTCCTTCAGCTGGACTAAACACTTAAGTCCTGTTTAGCTTGAAGACTTGCCTGAAGCCGGTCGGCAGCGCTGGAGCGTTCGGCGGCGGCGGCCTCGCGGCCGGCGGCAGCGGCGCGACGCCACGCAGCCAGGGCCCCGCTGCGTTCAGCCGCGAGTGCTCGCACCAGCCGCTGCAGGCACTTCTGGACGCGATGGGCCTAGAGGACATTCATATGAATTAAATAAACCGTAAGACAGAAATAATAACAGGCCGCCCTTCGACAAGGTGGACGGTCGACCTGAAGAAGGCAGCGGGAAACCGCTGGATTCAGAAGGCACCGGACCGGTCGGACCAATAAGGGCTGACGACGATGATGATGAAATAAACCGTAATTATTTCGCTGATATATCGACATAGTATGGGTGACGACTTGACCGCTAATGATAAAATCTCTAGAGCGCTTCCGTATTTAGATCGGCACATTAAGTCGTCATTTCTAGTTATCATCGTATATAACAGTCAGATGCGATGTGAGAAACATCGAGTTCCTACGTTCTAGGCCTTATCTGTTGTAATAGAGACCTGTGCCCCGCAGTAGGACGTTATTGGGTTGCAGCTAATACAAGGCAGCCAGTATGGCAGTGCTACTGATGTCAGTACACTGTAAAGGATACATCCATGTGGCTGCATCCTTAGCAAATACGTTGAATAGGCCACTATACGTTGCATCGGATGCTATCCCAGCTTTTGGATGCCTAAGATATACTTACATTAGGAGGAGTGTCGCGGAGGGAGCGGGTGTAGCAGGCGAGCGCGGTGCGGCGGCGCTGGGCCAGGTGGGCCAGCACGCGCTGTTGGTGGAGGGCAGCTAGGCGGCGACGTTCGGCCACTCCTTCTTCCTCTAGAGACTGGAAGATAACCAAATGTATCTATTTATGGCAAGGCTGATTACGAAACTATACACACATGTAGCTGAGAGGTGGATGCGTTACACATTGCTTTATATAATAGTCATGTAACAACAACGCTAGCCAAGTGCGGAATGGCAGACTTCACATGCCTTCGATAACATTATGGTGAACTTTCAAGAATGCTGGTTTCCTCACGATGTTTCCTTAATCGTTACGGCAAGTGACATTTAATTTATTATATAGAATATACCTAAGAATGATCATTGGTGCATGCCGCTTGGATTTGAACCCGGACCACTCGATCGAGTGGCGAGTTCGATAGCCATTACGAAATTAGCCTCTCACCGCTGTACCTATTAAGCGTTATATATTGGTAAATAGTATAATAAGTATACCAGGCAGCACCAAAGTGTAGCTCTGACCTTGAATGCGCAGAAGTCAGAATTTAAGGTATCGTCTTGTCTTTCGGGGGTACGACAAATTCGTAAACTCTGGTTGGTTCACCAGCCGAATTAAATACGTTCGTATACGCGTTCATACCCCATGTGTTGTTATCATCTCCGAATTTCGTTCAGAGCTACACTTTACCGTCACATGTAGCATTCCGTACCTGCACGTTGGCCTGGAACTTGGCGGTCATCCGCTGGCGGAAGGTCTGCGCGGCGGCGGGGTCCGATGCCATCATCTGCTGGTAGCGGTCCTCCAACTCCGACCACTCGCGCATCACCTTCGTAATCTGAATAATTTAGTGCGTTGGTACAGCCAGTTCACGTACCTACCCTACGAAGTTCACGTACCTACCCTACGTACCCTACCTACCTTCCTGGGCGCTTGTAGAGGGCTCCGGGAACTCTGATAGAACGCACCGGTGCCCTCCAGCGCTGTGCCCATGACACGCACCCTAGCTACCTACTAGTACGTATTGGCTGGAATGATCTTGATTGACGAATCCTGTGTCATAAGGCTAGGTGAAATTAATTTCGTTTGCTAGCCACTAGCCGGTGAACTCCCACGCTCAACAGCAGGGATGTCACCGACGGGGTCCACCCCTGGAGTACCTTCCCGGATAGAGGGAGAATCTCTTAATCCGAATTCCGTCACGTAAGAGCACCCACATCTCCGCGAAAGAGAACGAAAGGTTTGTTCGAAGCCGGCGAGTGCGCCCGTGGTCGCGCGGGTAGAAACATTATCAAGTGATCGTCAGTGTTAAGCTGCAGGTTATTTCGTCGCTCATGGCTGTTATTTTTTTATGGATGCTGATGCCTATAACAACTGTGACCAACTTTGAACAAGACTCAAATAGGTACTAAGTCCCAGGTAACAGAGGTTGTTAAGTTTTTAACATTTATTGAAACATTTGTTGGTTAGTTCGTTAGTAGGTTTGAGGATTGGTGTAGAGACTGTTAGTATAGTTTTCTACTAAACAGACAATTATAGTCGTCATTATTATAGTCAAATGAAGCCCACCTTTTCACGGTGCGTTTCCTCGAGCCGTTGCTGTGCGTCCTTGTAGCTCTGGTGCTCGGTGCGGGGGTCGAAGTGGGAGAAGTAGGGGTCCGAAGTTGCAGTAGAAGCCTGGAAATTTGTATTTTTGTTACATTACACGCGTGAATATGCGATAGAGATATATGTCTAGAGATAGACATAAACATCCCTCGGTCTAGAGGCAAAGTAATGAAAAGGAAGTGAGGTTTTAGTCTGTAAGTTTGTGGTGTATCCAGCAGTGTCATTTAATTAAGACAGACAGACAGATAGACAAGTTCCTTTAATGTACACCAAAAGGACACAGATACGACATACAACAAGTACCTACATACAAAAATTAGAAAAATAAAAGAGTGGTACAAATACAAATGGCGGTCTTATCACTAAATAAAAAGCGATCTCTTTCAGACAACCATTTCAATAATGTATTAAAAATAATGTTGTAAAAGAAACAGGGTAGGGGTGCACAATACAATAATACATTTTTAAGCACCACTGTAGCCACATAGATCGACGTCTTCGTCTATTTTGCTATCTCTTAAGACTTACCGTAGTAGTAGTAGTGCTGGTGGTGGAGGTGGTGGTGGTAGAAGGAGAGGAAGATGTCTCAGGGCGCGGCCAAGCGTTGTCGTCTCCATCTGTGTAGTCATCGTCTTCAGTATCGTCGTCGCCCGATAGATCGACGTCTTCATCCGCGTCCATATCTGAAATTAACATGTCTATAATATATCTGTAATCTATGTCTAATTATTTGAGTAATTATTTAATTAGTCTTATAAATTATTCAAGTTAAATGATAACTCTTCATAAAAACAATGTAGCATATATATATGCGTACATTGTCCTTTTAAGTGAGTAAGCGAAATTGTTTTTCTTACCATCATCAGCATCATCGTCGTCGTCATCATCACTCAGATTGAGAGTATCATCATCGTCATCGGTGAGAGCATCCTCGTCATCAAGCAGCTCGTCATCACGCTCATCCATCGCGGCAGAAGCAGCCAGCATCTCCTCACCGCCAGGGCTCACTGGTACGCCAACGTCCATTGGTTTGTGCATCTTTACGTTTTCTGTAATTTCAATAATACCCATATTCAATATACTATGGATTGAGATGTATTTAAAATAGCATTATAGCCTTTCTCAACAATTAGACTATCAAAATACAGAATATTTTTTTCCGACTGGTCATTTCTGAGATTAGCACGCTCAATTCTTAAAGTAAATAAAATATCTTCAGCTTTGTTAAACAATCCCAAGTTTGCGCAGAATAGATCTTATGGAAAAAGATGTTTACTCATTCACACCCTCAAGGCAGGCCTAGGCCAGTGTTGCGGGTAGCGAACGAATACATATAGAAAACATTATAATTTAACATCCATGGCCCGACCTGAACCTTTGCTCGGCAGTCAGTGTCACTCAACAGCGCGCTACGGATCCATTATAAAGAGAGATCATGTTCATTCAACCAGTTAATTCTATCCGAATGTTATTGAGAACTCAACACTTACCCTTAAAATGCTTAGGGCAGCAGACGAACTCGACTCCGGAGAAGAGGCTGATGCCACAAGGCAGGAGCATAGCGAAGGTCCTCAGGCGCAGCCCCCGTTGTGCGCACGCGCGGCCCGCGGTGGCGTTCCACCGGGCGAACTGCCAGCAGCGGCTCTGGTTGTGGATGTGGTCGAAGAGGCAGCTCTCGGGGACCAGCAGCGCGTCCGATTGGAATGGACCTTCTGCCGACAAACGCAGTTGCAGTGAACGTGGAAGTTACGAGTCATGAATATTATTTTTAGGAATAAGGTCATGCCGTTAGTAATCTAGTTATTTGCGTAGGTATTTTTGACGGTATTTTATTTTTAGTTTAGTTATAAGGTACAAAATAATAATTTAATTTACTTTTTTTATTATATTACAAGCTGATGCTGTGTTTTGTTTTTAATATAATATAGATTTATTAACTACATATTTACATGAAAAATAAGAATTTGTTAAAGCAGATAATTGATATAATATACTATACCGACGATGGAAAGGCAAAATGTATTATCCGCCATTTAGTAAAATGTTCAGGAGAGACGATTAAAGTTTTAAAAAATTCATAACTTTTAAAGTATTGAAGATATCTCTATGAAATTTAAGTGAATAGTAGTAAAATTTATTACAAATGGATACATGTAATAAAAAAACCCGTATGTCTAATATTTGTATTAATTTATGGAGTTAATACAAAATACCACAAAATCTCAGATAGGTAAAATTAGTTATCCATATATTATATCCAAAAAATTTCAAGCAAAGTGTATTATATCCCAAATA
>DWTT01001106.1:0-12556 GCA_018250895.1 Carterocephalus mandan
TTTTTATTTATTTTACAGTCAACATCTTGCTTACAGCATAAAGACCAAAAAAAGTGTGAATTGATCTACATATAATATGTACTTACTGCTATATGCTACGGTAACATCACAGGGTAGTATGTGCTTAGCAAAGTAATTTGAATCTGCCAAATGTCCATGGATGTTATGAGGTTGGTTAACTAAAATTGGCATATTCACAGCGCTCACAAAAAAAAGTTTATAGTTTTAAAACTATAAAATCAGACTGTTTTGACTGACAAAATAAGAAAAATAACCCACGTGTTTATTCTCACACGCCACACAACTTTAATAGGTTTTATCACAATTATTCGTATCGGAGCCACGTGACCGAGCCAGTAGAAATTGTTGTGAATAAATATTATCTTTCAAGTCATAGGTTTAAATCAAGGTCATCCTTACTAATATTTAAACTGGATATATTATATTTAAAGTGTGTATGTCGCTTTGTTCTTCTCACGGATTGATAGATCGATGTAATTTTTTGCACAGATGTCGTAAACGGCTAGGAGAGTGCCAAAGGTTACTTTTTACCTCGTAAAATTGCAGAGAAAATAATCCAAATAAAAGTATATCGATGATATAAAATATCTAAAACAAAATCTCTTCTGTTTATGTCAACTTTTAATGAAACCCTAAAATGCATTGTGTTCACTTCACAGCTCGTCACACTCGACTAAGTTTCCAAGCGAATAAATACGGTCAGATATGTTTTTTTAAATAAAATGCCACACGCACTTTACGATATTTTGCACAATAATTAAAATATCAAAGCGCTCATACCCTTATTGGCTTGCGATAATCGTATGTGTTCGACCTCATCATTAGGGCTCGGTCGGTGATAGGATGGAAAATTTCAAGGAAGATGCCGTGCTCGGAACGGAAGGAGGGTGTCACACAATCTAAAGTATATCACTAGGGGAATATTACTATTAAAATGGTATAAGTATTACACAAATTTAGCGTCCAATGGCTCGCTTCGATTCAATGTGATCGAAAAAGTTAAGCAAGGACGGGCGCGGTCGGTTTGGGGATGGGTGACCACAAGTGGCAAAATTTCATGGACGCTGCCGTGCTTCGGAGGGTACATAAAGCCGTCGGTCCCGGTTGTTTTCAATGCTGGAAACAGACGTTAAGCCTTGTCGAAGACCTTCGGGTGGCTTGAGAACATTCGACACTGGGTTGGCCACTAACCCCTTCACCTCCACCAATCCGCATTGGAGCAACGTGGTGGAGTATGCGCTAGACCTCCCACAGAAGTGTCTGTGGGGGAGACCCGTGCTCAGCAGTGGGACGTCTATGGGTCGCAGCGACACAAATTTAGATAATTTTACACCAGCAAAACTTGGGTTTCTCCCGCTTTTTTCTTGTTATATTTTTTGATATGTTTTATATTGTATATTGCATGTTTTTGATATCAATACTACCATTTGTCTATCTATAGGACAGGTATTTAATGTAAATTAATGAAAAAGCCTCAGTCTCGGCCAAGCCCAGGCAATTAGTGATTTTTACAACGGCCATTACACGAACTGATTAATGGTGCTTAGCCACAACATCTGTGGGGGATTTTTATAGTTATTTAATTACGTAATTCGGGTGTGTCTTAATTTTACTTTTAATATGAGTTAAGATAGGTCAGATAAATTGTCCCGTTTCTGATAACATAGATATAACTGAAAAATGTTGGTGTACCTACTACATAACATACCTCTGTCTACCGTTTCGGAGAAATACAAGCGTAATTTTATGTCAGTTTTGTTATATATAAAGGGAAGGCCCCTTATTATCATTTACAAGATGATTGTTTTGTAAATGATATTAAGAGACTTTATAGCCTAGTTATTCAATACAAGCAGGATCACCACTTAGCGGCGAGCGTATAGAGTTACGAGCTCATATTTAGTTAGTTAGTTAGTTAGTTACGACCTCTAGCAGCCGATAACACCGAGTGCTTCCTGCATCGACAGGGCCGTCCACAGCGGATCAATTCACCCGCATGATAAATATTCCTCGCGGCGCCAAAGTCCAGACGAAATCCAGCGGGGACAGCGCACGGAAGGGGTATCAGTGCAGGGGATATTATATGGCTGTCGAACCAATCACCGTTTACGACCGACACTCGCTCACCCCGTTTGAGCTACGTGTTTGATGCCGGTCTCTATAGCTGTCTTAGCCCAGTGGGTTAAATTCGGCGTCTCATTTGACAGGGTCCGGGTTCAAATCCGGTCACGCGACAACGACTAGTACAATATTTATGCGTTTTGAGAAATTAAATATCACCTGTTACTGATGAAGGAAAAAGTTCTTGGGAATCTACATCTAATTATATATAGTACAGGATAATGCTTGTCGTGCCCCGCAAACCACGATAAAGCTATTCGCACACTGGATAATATAATAAATAATAATAATCCACGTAATTGTTCCTATAATAATTCCTCCCTAGTTCCTATAATGGGTAGCAGAACATCATTGACTGCCTGTGCGTCTGCCGTCGAATAATAATACCCACTGGTACTTCCTTACGAGTATTTGTATTAGGTACAATCAAACACGATTTAATCGTGTCGATTCAGTCTCATGCGGGTGTTGAATGCTTACCACAGAACATAAGGTTTACGGATTGTATCTATATGCATACCTCGTTTTTATTTATGTTAAAATCTTTTATTATGTGATAAACGGTGATGCGTCCTTGATTTGTACGTAACCATCCTGCCTATATGGAAGACAATGGTGTATTTAGTAGAAACTTTATTTCTGGTTCGGCCGAACCGAAAGCGAGTATTTTGAATGAATAGAGACTGGTCGAAAGTGGACTCAGATGCTGGAGGGTATGCTTGTACCCCGGAATGAACACTGGCCAAGAATTTTTTGAAACTCACTAGATATAACATAACATAAAATCACGCCTCGGGGACGCCCCTTTGGGGATATACCCCCGAAGGGGTAGACAGAGGTGTGTACAACACCACCCGTTTTCACCAGTTATGTTCAGGTCCCATGTAGTATTCGTAGGTGGGGACTTTATTGTCATAATTCGGCCATATTGCGAGCTACTACGAATTTCAGGTTAGAAAAAAACCCAAAAATACTTTGCTCGTCCCAGGGATGGAACCCAGGACCCTCTAACTTAGCTGTCGCACTTGCGATCACTAGACCAACAAGGTTAGGTATCTGTTGATAATATATTGTGTCTGAAGTGCAAGAACATGTATAATAAAGAATTTTCTGATTCAGATTTATTCTTAGGCGAATTAAACAATATTTTATCTAGGGATAGTGTTTTACTAAAACA
The DNA here is from genome assembly GCA_018250895.1 of Carterocephalus mandan. Lineage (NCBI taxonomy): Eukaryota > Metazoa > Arthropoda > Insecta > Lepidoptera > Hesperiidae > Carterocephalus > Carterocephalus mandan. The sequence goes on from DWTT01001106.1 coordinate 3,320, forward strand.
TATTCAGTTTAGTTTCGCTCCAGACATATACAATCGTGAGAAGAAAGTCCACTAATGGGTTATAAATTCGTCGGTACAAAAGTAAACTAGCCAAAGTGTAATTTGGCAGTTTTTACATGACATCAATATCTTGACACAACGCATTTTTTTTTTTCATTTTTCATTTTCATAAGGCCAAGAACATAGACCGTATTCGCGTTTCCTGCGACTCAAACCTTAGAACTTTTCACACTGTAATTACAATAACATCGCAAGGGAGTAAAAAATATTTGCACCCTAAATAACCAGTGAGGTGTAGCAAGGGTGAAGCACCTACGACTACGCTGATTCACCCGATCGGGTATTTTCGGAAACATTCGGCTAACTCGGTAGCCATTTATATCTCGTTTGTAAACTTGAGTCGTCTCGTCCGACTGTCTTCTTGGATTCCGGCCGGATGTCCATTGAACTGCAAAGGTGTTATAGAAGAGCGGTATGGATTAGGAATTGGGAGACGACTGTAGACGTAGAATAAGTCGGTAGACTGTCTACCGACTTATTCTACATCTACAGTCATTTTCATAAAAAGAAAATAGGTTATGTCAAGCTAGGAAAATGGCGGTATAGGAAGGATCTCCTTTTAGTAAAATGGGTACGCATATGAAAATTCGTTCGTTGCCTCAAACCTTAGGGTTGTACTACATTCAACGCAATGTCGGCGTTTTATAACAGCACGAAGTTCAGATTTGTAATCTACTTCGGCATACTAGCTTAGCTTAGATTAAAATCGAGTTACGTACGTGGATCAAGCGACGTTTGGACGAATTAAACATTTTAATTTAAGCTTAAATTTGGCTCCAGCTAAGGGACATCTGCAATGTGGGTTCACTCACACACTGGGTTCCTCAATACAAAGTTTTAGCACAAAAAACAAATAATTATTCGAAAGTGAGTCATTGTAAACGTGATTTATGTTTGGTTTACTTACGGAGAATATGCACGACCCTGCAGTTGTAGAGTGAGCATTTCAACTGTTCTAGCGGCAAATAAATCCCAGTACCTGTAACTAAAGTTTTATCACAATATAGGGTGTTATAGGCTGCGTGAACTTTTATTTTAGCTAACCTAGGCTAAACCATAGTGTTTTTATATGAGGAAAACAATCGGAGCTATCCTCCAGACCTGTCATTTGTGACAAACTTGTGATTACAATGGATCAAATTTTTAATATGAAATGTAGTCATGACGAAATTCCTTACATAATATCGAATCCGGCGGTCAGTCTGTATGCTCCATTATTAAAAAGCTCCTTGTTTCCGTAAACCATCCATATGGTAAGCGTATGTTCCCAGCATCTTAGAACATGACAAGTTGCTTGCTTGCAAGTTGACAGTTGCCTTGGTACAGTTTATGACGAAAAGAAAAAAGTGCATAAGTAGTCTTTCGTAGTTTTCCTGCGCCAATAATGTAATTAATCATATAGTATTTAATTGCTCCATATCGCCTTTCAAATGCTTACTTTCGTTCTGGTTCAATGATTACTGGTAAGTTTGCACATGTTCTTAAGTCAAGTCATTGACGTTCATGGGCGATGAACTGATAAAGTAAAGTGCCTTGGAAGGCTTCGGCTATTTAGTTTAGCAGCCTGCTTAAAGTTGCATCGTGATGACACATTATCACAGATGTTACTTTATGTAGTTTTAAGGTCTCATTGCTCTGAGAGTTTAGTAGTTGACATTAGGTGTCATTTTATTCTCATAAAACTGTAATAAACTGTACTTTATCAAACTAGCTTACAGTGCTGTTTTTCGGTAACATGACGCTATAAATTTAAAAATATTCTATCGATGTCTTACAAAATTTAACAAAAATGATCAACTGCTCTAACGCTGAAGGCGAATATCGTAAGAACTAAGAATCCCCCGTAACGTTGTTCTAACGTTATCAAAAGCATGGAAAGTCTGCCAATCCACATTTAGCCAGTGCGGTGGACTATGGTACTCGTTCCATTCCGAGAGCAGACATGCCGCATAGTAGGGCATTGAAAGGATTGTGTTAGTAATGGTTTCACTAACACTTATATTTTAGTAGGTAACTCCGATCAGTTGACAGGCTGCACAGCTTTGAGCTCAGCTCGCCCCTTGGACACGCCCCCTTAAATATTAGATACCACAAATCGTTCCCGAGTGTTAAGTTAAAAGTACTGTCAGCATCAGCACAAGTTCTTAAATATTTAAATTGTGATTTTTCTTATTAATTTTAATAATGAAATATTATATCTTTCTTCTATTATTAATTAATAATCAAATAATTTCATAATTTAATAATAACTAAATTAATATTTATTTTGTTTTAATCTTAATTAGTTATTTAATAATTAGTTCTGTCTATGGGGGAGACCCGTGCCTAGCAGTGGAACGTCTATGGGTTGCAACTTATTTCTACCCAGGATTCGAACCGGGAACCACACCACAGTAAAATTGTACTTACGTTTAAAACTGTCAAATGCATACTATAAACATACTTAATACTACCTATACTTAAATAAACGCCCAATGAATTGTTTTGTCTAAAAACAACCAAAATCTAAACACACAGCAGGAGACAATGTGACGATTATAGATATCTTAATTCGCTTCTCCACTAACATTAAGTATATTTTTATTTATAACGATAATTTCCTGCAGTGAAGATGCCTTAGATGTTTATATTCTTCATAATTTCTCCTTTTCTAAGTAAAACTTAATTTAACTACAGCCTAAGCCTTTTATAATCACATAAGTTTCAATTTCATTCCAATTTTGAACATAGTTGCAGAATTATCTGTAACTGTAAACTGTAACAATAAAAAGAAAACAAAAGGTGGAAGCAAACTGATGAATGAAGCAAGATGCAAAGGCTGACGTTATTCAAACCTTGTTTACAATCTCGTCAAACTGGCAATAAACAACTAGTTTTGAAATAAAAAAAATCAGGCCAAATAGAACATCTATTTAAAAAAAGAACGAAATGGTTGGCAAACGTAAATGCCAATTGTGAAACTAAGAAACTGTGTCAGTGTTTGAAGCCGTTTATCGAGTAAACAAAAACATTGACAGAAGTACATAACAAAAACGCGCGAATGGCAGAACAGCGCATTGCGACGTCATGCGAGTTAAATTGATGAAATAGCTTTCCTTCGCATTGTTTTCGTCAAGTGCTTCTTGAAGCTGGCATAAGCATTTTTATTGTGTTACTTAGAGAGTAATATGTAATGATAAGACAGAAATGCCTAACTTATTAACTTTATTGTATTTGCAAAGAAAGTTGCACTATCGGTATTTCATTTACTTGAATTGAAACACAGTTTCTGAAATTCCGAAAGGAACAGAAGTGAAAAAAAAATACACGAGGCCCTCCCATTTGAGCCGGATGTACCGCACCGGAGGATGACCCGTACCTAAATACCTATAAAGGCTAACCACATGAGTGGATATCAAAGATCATGAACACTAGCGATTCGCCCAGCTTCGCACGTGTAGGCATTTTTCACATTTTAAAAACAAATAGCCCAGATGTGTTTGGGAACTAATTATGTTGCAAAAATGAAACGTATTTAATATGGTTGGTATATAAAAGTTAATAGTTAGCCTAACGGTTTAGTTTGGTACACGATATACCTACATTTGTAAGTACAAAGTACCTAGTACAAAGGAACCGCTTATTTCTATGTGAAATCTCTTCCAGACGAAGCTTGCGTGACTACATTCTCATAAGAGAGATATAACATATCATATCAACAACTAATCAGGCCGATGTAACCCGAGCCTGTCACTAAGTAAATACCTCGTAAGTTGACATAACAAGACCGCTCACAATGGTTGTATCTGAATCAGCTAACCGTATCACTTTCGCTCCGAAGCTGCGAAGCTCCAAACATCCGTGCACTTTCACTGGCTAAGCCGTAAAGCCACAAAAAGTACCTGTCTTAGTATCGGTGGTAAACGCACAACTGTTTATAGTCCAGTCGGTTGCAGGTGTGAAACCGTGTACCAACCACCACCAGCTTTCAATGTCCCACTATTGTGCACCGAACTCAGGGAAGTGATACAGCGACCATAATCCACCACGCTGCCCAATGCAGATTACTAATCTACACAAGCCATCGACAACATACGGAAAACATAAAGAAATTAGAGCTGTTAGTAGTTTAATTTCTAAAAATGCACATAACTTAGAACAATCTGTAGGATTTGATCCCGGACTTTTTCGAGTGCGAGTACGAATTCATAGCCACTAAGGTATACGCTTTGTAACAAAAGTTAGAGCCAAATAAGTCAGGGCGCAACAGACACCGCGGGACTTTATTGGCTCTCATAACTTCCACTAGTGTATCCAAGATTAATGGTGATGTCGGTGATCGAGCTGACTACCAAATAAGTATATTAATTACCTATAACGCCTGATACGGCTACGTTCCTTGTGACCCAAAACACACTGACTGACGTTCAATAAGGAAAACATTGGTAGTTTAGTGGTCAGAGAGATTGAATGGGTTTTTACAATATTTATTGTCTGTTTTTGTTTTTCTCGCTGTGGTCTTATCGCTCATTGGTATTCTATAGAACGCGAGATTTGACATAACTCAATTCTCCATTCTAAGAAATAGATCGTCTGTTCAGTTATGTTACCTAGCTCTCATTGTGTAAGACTAAAGTGCGTAGCATGTATAATATCAGACTGCTGATTAGGTCCAAGATTAGGACCAACCTCTAGTCAGCACATTATAATGCAATTAAAATCAATTACTAAGTACGGACACTATTTAGATAATCTTGTTAAGCTTTCGCCACCGTGAGATTTCTGGCTGAATGGGTTCAGTTATCTTTTTTTAAGTATTGTGAGATCCTCTTATACCTAACCAGCGTGCAAATAAACCGACGATAACAAAGTATACTGCATACTAGCCTACAATATAACCAATAGGTGTCAGCTGAGAAGGTCTGGAGCGTACTTCACCACACTGTCCCAGCGCAGTTTGGCCGAGAATTACCTTATTTAAAAACACTCTAGTATAAACTTTATTAAAATTAACTTTTTTTGGTTAAGTATTGGAAAATTTTATATTTTTGATTGAAAACATCATACAAATACTAAAACTATTCAAACCTATCTAAATACTATCTATCTAAAACGTATTTAAAATTTAAACTAAAAATTAGAAAGTTAATTTTTTAATGTAATTTTTTTTACAATTCATTCGTATAACTTTTTATTTTTATATGGATTTAAGGCCAGTTCAGAGTGGTCAGATCTATCTATACCTATGAATGGAAAACTTATATATACCTATATTATAAGAATTAAAGTACAGTCAGTTCCACAATACAATACAGTAGGTAAGGTACCGAGGCGACGGCTTCCGTGATAGATCGTTCCTTTGAGGACACTTTAAGGCTTAGCAAAAGACTTCTAGCCTTAAGCTATTGACTGAAGCCTATAGACTTCATGCTGCATTCATCGGCCTTATTTCTCAGCTCAGCCTTCCTTGAGCCGATCTTAAGCCTTATGCAGCTAGAAGACGAGACTGAAGTAATTCAAGCTTAATTACATTCATGCTATTGAGATAGTCTAGACATGCAGTCTAGACCAGGAAATAATGAAGTCTTGACGAAAATACATTATTAGATTTGTTTTGTTTAATTCAGTGCATTAAATTCAGTGTAGGTACTTTATTTTATAATAATTTAGCCCGATTATTTGTTATAGAGCTCGTAGTTTCAATGTGATCGACAGAGTTAAGTAACGACGGGCGCGGTCGGTTTGTGGATGGGTGACCGCTAGTGGCAAAATTTCATGGACTCACCGTGCTTTGGAGGGCACGTTAAGCCGTTGTTTTTAATGGTAGAAACAATCGTTAAGCCCTGTCGAAGACCTTAGGGTGGATAGAGAAAATTCGACACTGGAATGGCCACTAACCCCTCCACCAATCCGCATTGCAGCAGCGTGCTGCAGAATGCTCTACACCTCCCGTAGATTTGTCTGTGGGAGGACCGTGCGTAACAGTGGGACGTCTATGGGTAGGTACGTCTATGGGCTTAGCTTTTTTAATTTATTGAAATATATTATCAAGTAAGTATTTATTTACTTAAAAATTTTTACAAAAGGTGCATTATTGCGTTGTGTCATTCTCTACCAGTCAAACTCTTGGTGGTAGCATAAGTATTCAGTGGTGGTAGTGAGAAATATATCTAAAGTTCGCCATTAAGAGTATTTTCTCGGAGGCATGAGTAGTTTGCCAATCCGCACTTAGTCACAGAATACAATATTTATAGTACCTACAAGTACTTAATGGCCTAAGGCTTAACCACTCCAATTTCCAAGACCCGTGCACAACAGTGGAACTCAAAACAGATAGCGATGGTAGTGGATTACGGCGTATCATGCGACATGTCCATGGTTGAAGAATTACTCGTATCAATGCGCTTTTTGCAGTTAGGTATAAATATGTCCTTTACCTGACACTGATCACTATGCATCGATTAGATACATAAATATCTAATCGATGTTATCACTTCAATAATGCCACTCAGCCTGAAAACAAGGCTGTATGAGACATGAAAAGACAAGGTTAAAGCAAGGAAAAAAACACCCGCGCAGTGCAGGTCGAAACAGGCTTCACAGTGTTGAGGTCGTACAGGTATCCGTATTCGCGGATATTATATTTTTGACGATCAAACACATCTCTAGCAATTAGTCCAGACTGCGTCAGACGATGTGATCAGTCAGGCAAGTGATTGGTAGGGACCGCGGTACGATCGATATCATAATATGATCTTCACTTCAACTTATATCTATTCAAGGATTTCTTAGCTGACATTAAATTTATACAAGGTGACTGTGACATAAATAAATAATAAATATCTTAGACATTCTCACACACGGCCATCTGACCCCGAAGTAGCTTCAAGCCTGTATTACGGGTGTCAGAGACTGATATACATACATATATATTTTTAAATATGCACATACTTAAATAGATAATATGTCTTAACATCCAGACACAGGACAAATACTTGTACCACGACCTGCTTGACTTAATATAACAATCATAATAATATGCGTTTTGAAGAGTCACAAGAGTTTTTTAGACCTCCCGCAGCTGTGGGGGAGACCCAAGCAGCCCAGCAATTGAAAGTCTATGGGTTGTAGCTTGAGAAAAGACTAAATTCTAACAGTCACGTAAAACTACATACAGTCTCAGTAGCCGTGTAAAAACCTAGACTTCCAGTAAGATTGAGTCGCCGAGTGTTGAAACATGACAAAAATGTCTCGTCTTTCTAGAAATAAAGGGAATCCTCATGCCTCATGCCTCAGTTCCACTCGTCGTGAGATCCATTGTGGCGTGGCAGCTCGCAACTAGCGAGGCCCATTGTAGGCCGTACGAGAGGTTGCACGTGCCTGTGATTGTAAGGCGTTAAAGCCACACGCCGCTCCTTCTAAAAAATTGTTTTCATTTGTTCGTGCACAGGTACTAAAGGTAAGTATAGTATGTGCCCGTACATATATAATATCCTGCAAAAATGTGCCCCAGAATGCTTTTATCTATAGACAGCATAATAATATCAATAGGTATGACTACAAAATTATCTGTAAAAAGCAAAAAATAACAATTTTATTTATTTATTTCAAAGCTAAGCATAACATTACAGGTTTCCCCCATTCGTTAGTGCAGCTAAACATTGAATGAATATTTTTTTTTTATGGATAGCAAACAAGCTTGCAGTACCACCCATCCGCTGCCGCCCATGACAACTGTGACTGACTTTGAACAAGATTCAAATATAGATTGGGATGGTTAGACCAGTTAACTGAGAGAGTTAAGTAATTAGAACTTTAGTTTTTTAGTTCGTTAATGGGTATGAGGACTGGGGACTGTTAGTGGTAGTAAGTTCTGTTAGTTGGTGTTATATTTACTTTTTTTATCTGGAAGACTTTTATTACATTGTGTCAGTCCTGTTGTATATTCCAAGACTAGGTAACAATCTTGCAATACCAAAAGCAGATAAAGGAAAAAAATAAATAAATCAGATGAAAGCTGGTCGCTTTAGTCCACCTAAGTTCAAGGTTTGTCCCATACTTCCTACTCTTCCTTTAACCTTACTATTAAACTTATTAAGAACTCAGATAAAAACTCATAAACACGTTTTATAACAACATAGTAGGTACATATATTTTTACTCTGAGATATTAACAACGAGGTTATTATAAATACTATGTTCTTGACTAGCATATCGCATTAAGTTTCTAGTTTAAAAGTTGAAGTAGAGTTTGGCCTACTGCAAAACCGGCCTTCACTGCCCGCGACATTTAAACCACTTGTCGCTCGTTCCTAGTCTGTTCTCTTCACAAACACATTATTAGCACAGCTTTCTTTAAATAAGTTACGACACTAGTGGACGCGGCGCTTTATGTAATGCGAGCGACTGATGTGACATTTTCTAATGTGCAAAAAACACGAAAAAAGTATTATGTTAATAGCGACTGACCTTCTCCGAATATAGCACAACTTATATTTTGTTCACAAATTTAAAAAAAAAATACAGTCCAGTTTGAATTCCTCCCCTTAGATAACCCCACTTTATACTGGTGAAAACTTTATGAAAATAACTACAGTAGTTACTAAGATCAGCCCGAACGAACATAACCAAGCTATTAATGCAATGTCAATATATTTACGAAAATATGTTTGTAAAAATACTCGTAAATAGTGTACACAACTTTAATACAAGAAATAAACGTAAATTGATTGTACCTAGCATGTACTATGTAAAGCATCAAAATTTTTTATGTGGAACAGTGTTCGTTTCTACCACAGAACAGATAAACTCCTTTATCTGTTCTGTGGTTTCTACAATAAAACACATAAAAATACTACTACTTGTCTCTCAGAAAACAAATCTAACATTAAACAAAACCTCTTTACATTCTATAAAATAAATTACTACATAAACGATAGAAGCCCTTGGTACGATGTATCTGCAGCTCCACATTAAGTATAATAAAATAATTTACCAGTATCAAATACATAGTAAATTTTGAAAAGAGTAACGTAAACTTTCTTGGCGTTTCTTCTCGGTACCATCAACTTTGTGAACCGGCGGTAGATACAAAATATAATGACATTCAATAAGCGTACCTATACAAATGCTGCTGCGACCCATAGACGTCCCACTGCTGGGCACGGGTCTCCCCCACAGACACTGCTGCGGGAGGTCT
>DWTT01001107.1:0-12554 GCA_018250895.1 Carterocephalus mandan
CTACCATTTAGCTCACGCTAACGCATTAGCGTTAGCGTTTGCGTAACAACGAACGTGTGGATCTTGTCTAGGCCCACTGAAGAGATAGTAAAAACATCTTATAAATCTTATAAATATCTTATAAATGTCATTAAATATCACATAAATGTCATTAAATATGAGAGTTTCATTCCAGGTACATTGACTCCATACAAGCATCACGACCACCGCCGAGAGTTCAACGTTAGATTAATCTAACACCATTACATAAACACGCATAATTATACCCGCTTCACGCACTCGGTCGGGTCTGTCGCATTCCGACACTAATTGTTTAGCTTTAAGGTTGGTTTTACTTTGTGCCGGTCCGTGCATTTGCATTGTTTTACCTACTTGTGTTATTGTGCTTCAAAAGCTTGTATGCACAAAATATGATTGCTTTTCATATAAAAGCGGTAGCGACTCGGGTTTTGCTCGTTTTGGTCGCTCTGGCGGTTTTCATTTGATTTTTAACGTTCCGGCACTGTTTTTAGAGCGAGTGAGATACTTCTATTTATAATTATATTTAAAAAGTTAATATATTGTCTATGAGCGTTTTAGTTGTTTCTCTAGTCTATTGATAGTGGTTAAAGTGTGGCGCGTGTCGCTTTAGGTGATTCTCGTCGCGTCTTTACAAATTCTTCCATAACTGTAATAAAGAATAAAGAAGCTATATTTTAGTATTTAGTATGGTAGAGACTAATGCAACGGTTTAAAACTGAAGGTGCTTTAAAGACAGGGTCACGAGCTTGTTTTAGAAATTAGTTTGAGCGGATTTTAATAGTATAAGAGTATTTATTTAGAATTTACGTGACCTCGTGACCCCGTTTCCTCCTATCTTAGTATATTTGTGCCAACTTGAGAACAAGCGATATATTTTTAAATAGTTAATTATATTTTTAATGTGATTACTGATCACTCATTGTTTCGCGGTAATTGTATTTAATGATCTTTGAATAATTTTATAGCTAATAATTTCACATATCGGTGGGTGTAAGTTGGTATAAATATTTCAAAGTCTATAGTTTATATGTCAAAGTTACTTTTTCAGTATTAGGTTATGGCGTAATTTAAGACTCGAAAAGTAATATATTGTTGGCATAAGATATGTAAATTATTTACTATGTAGTTGTGAACAGTCGTTCACGATGTATTGGTCTCTTATAGTGTAATATAATATAGACTTATTTTGTATTACAGAAACTGTATATTGAGGTATTTTTCGAAATTTTTAGTTTTCTGGCAGCAATGTACGGGTAGCTCCTCGGTATGGTAGGAATGTTGTAAGCAAAACTGCAATTCCTAAAAAGGAATTGCCGTTTAGGCGTTGTGTTATTCACACTAGCGCCATCTTTTTTTTTACAATTTGGCACTACATATTTATTTATACAGGACGTTTTAGTTCAGTTATTTTGTTTCAAATATTATAGGGACGTTCACGATGTATTGGTCTCTTAAAGTGTAATATGATATAAACTTATTTTGTATTACAGAAACTGTATCATAAAGTATTTTTCGAAATTTTTAGTTTTCTGGCAGCAATGTACAAGTAGCTCCTCGGTATGTGGTAGGAATGTTGTAAGCATTTTATGAATTACCGGTTTGGCGTTGTGTTATTCACACTAGCGCCATCTTATTTTTTCACAATTTGGCACTATATTACAGTACGCTTTAGTTCAGTCTTTTCGTTTCAAATATAAAAAAATGCGAACAAGCAACCGAGATTTAGTTTTAAAAATGTTTCTTACTCTACTACTGCATTTACAACTTTATTTTCATTGAACACACCAAACGTTGTTTTATTTTGATGATTTTCTTTTGGCTTTGCTTTTGATTAAACTTATTCGGAGCAAAATTAGACAACTCTCTTTAATACTGTACATCATTTTAGTACATATACTGAATGAAAAAACTAACTTGTTAACCGCTGTTGTATACTTTTGTAATTTTTTAACGTTGGGTAGGTGGCGAGGATGAGTTATTGTTTTGTATTTTTTTTTAATAAATTATATTTAACACTTTTTTTAATTTTATTTAACTCCTTTTTATTTAAGTTCACAAAAACATTGTTTTCTTTTTCTGCTACTATATTTTTCCATAAATGGCTAATTAGCTATGTTTTCGCTGCGACCCATAGACGTCCCACTGCTAGGCACGGGTCTTCCCAACAGACACTGCTGCGGGAAGTAACATACTCCACCACGCTGCTCCAATGCGGTTTGACGGAGTGCGGATTGGTGGAGGCTCATGTTTTACTAGAGGCTAATTTTTATCACTGCAATAATTTCATAACTTAGGGGAGTTTGTTGATATCACCTATATAAGTTGTATGTAAGGTTGAGTTTAGATTTAGAACGTCTTAACAATTTCTTCCTACTATAATAATATTATAAAAGTGAAAGTAAGTTTGGATGTTTGTTACTCAATCGGGCAAAAACTACAAAACGGATTTTGATGAAACTTGGCACATAGGTAGTAGATAACCTACATTAGCACATACGCTATACTTTATTTCGAGAATATGCTCCTTTGGAATACTTTGCACGTTTATTCGAAACTTGTGTGGTACGCCGTTAAAAGATTTAACACTAATTCTGAAATTGATTAATCTTTTCCGCGTGCTAAGTTGCGGGCAAAAGCTAGTCGACCAATAAATAGACTCATCAAAGTGACGGTACCAATATTGCAAAATAGTGATACTTTGATAAGGATTTTTAGTTATTAAACTTGGGTGTATCGCCTACTGCGAACTTCAATTAATTTGGGGTTATCGGCTAAAGAAAGACCTTAAGAAAGAGTTCATTTTCAGTTTCCTACTTAGAAAGATATTACATATTCTAATAAACGAAAAAAGACGCATTACTTTACGCTTTTTTTTAAAATTGGAACTACGATGTGATTTTTTTTAATTTATGAAAATGTTTAATGAAGATATAAAAAATAGACCAGTAATCATTCGAGTGTAACGATATAGCTGGTAACAAAGGTAAAAATTAATTTCATTTTACTGCATCGAATTTATTGGTCAGACTATAATGTGACCAGCCCACAGGTTTTTATTTAAATTATTAATATAATTATTTGCCCTTTCTTGTTTCAAAATGAAGCTTTTCGTTAGTCCACCCACAGAGTACATTTTACATACTGAAAAATCCACATTTTGTTAAATTTATATGTACGGTGTAAGTAATACATAAATAAATAATGTTGGGATCTATTCTTTAATTCTAGATAAAATACAATAAATTTATTTTTGTAAGATATAATTATATGTTTTATTTAGACTACTTATTAAGTACAAACGAAAACCATAATTCAGGTAATTAATGGAAACTCATGCCATGTCATAATATTGTAACTATTTGATCTTTCATCGTAATGTCACTGTCAATAAACTTACTTGATTATTTCATATGATGTAGAAATGCTGTAACTGAGAAATTAATTAATAGCTAGCGCATCTATGTGCTTTAGACATGGCTTTAAATATTAAGTAACTAGGTAAGGCTTAGTGATAGTCACCTATGCCCCCCATATATAGTGATCTGAGGCTTAGTCTATGGAATAATCTTGTTTATTGATTCCTTGTCTTAACTAGTTTTAGTTTGAGGTTGGTACAATATCTAATATAAATACTAATTTATATTATTATGGGGGCAAACCGGGCAAATGTGACTATCCTAACCTAAGTTACCTAATCTTTAAAGCCATGTCTATAGCACATAGATGTGCCGTAATTTAACTTTGTTAGTACAAATCTGATTTCTATATTAAAATCTATTAACTTGAATCACTTGCTGTACAGGGCCAGTTGGGCCAACAGAAAATAATGTTTTTTGAATAACCTCATATAGTATGGTCGAATTTTCATGGCTCGGCGAGCACTAGATAGATAACCTGGACCCTTTCAAACTGGCCTATGTCTAAAACCGGGTTGTCATCGCTTATTCATGTGTGTTAGGTAATCTACCTAGTTGAAATCAAAGGTATATAAAGTAGGTATACATCTCTATAGTGTCACTATTGAAATAATTATATGCTGCTAGATACTATCGGTGTCACTGAATTACAGAAATATGAATAAGGAGTAATAAGCGATAATAACTGATACTTGATCTGTAACATACATAGCAGGTTATTTTCATATCTATGTATGATGACACATAGTGATTACTATTAATGAAACATGCAACATATTGTAATGAAAAACTGAACGAAACAAATTTTTCTCTGTTCACAGTCTTTACTCATTTGTGTCACGTTCTCCACGATGCTTTCAGTAATATTTGTTTTGTTTTCGCGCATTGTGTTTTTTTGTGTATGTCAAGAGGGCATACCGGTAAGTATTTTACAAACGGATTAAGATAGCAAACGGGTATGCAACACCAGTAAAATTGGGTATATCTACACCAAGAATCTGTTTTATCTGTAAGTCACGTGTGACGGACCCGTTGGCGCAATCGGTAGTGACCCTGTCTGTTGCGCCAGGGTCGTGGGTTCGAATCCCACTCAGGACAAATGTTCGTGTGACGAAAACTTGTATTTGTTCTGTGTCTAAATGTTGATATTATCTATTTATGTATGTATTAAAAATATGGCCGTGTGTGAGAATGTTCAAGATATTTATAGATTTATTATTTCCAAAAACTGTAGGTATACATGACTGTAGGTATGTATAGGACAACAACAAAATTTTTCCACTATGTTGTTATATCATGGGTCACGAAGGCCTAGATCGGACTGATCAACGCATTAATTAAACAATTGATTTAGTGATCGGTGGAAAAAGTGTCGGAAGATTTTAGTCGCTCGCATGCCTAGTAGGCAGTAAATGACTGTCAATAACATAACAGTCGTAATTTTTTTTTCATTCATTCTCACAAAGATAGAGACACCAGAATACGTCCTGAACCTTGACTCTCCGATCTACGTGTGTCTGGACGATGATAGTCAGGCATTTGTGGACACGTCAGAGATCGAGGTCCACAGATATAATGAGAGCACCACCTATCTGTCAGGGACCCTCAAGCTGCTGAAAAACATTGATCGACACACTGTGGTAAGTAAAAGTTTTGGAATGAAAATATTATTATGTAAAAATCGATCAACTTAAGTCAAATTCACTGATTTAAATTGTTGCTATGTTAACATCGAACTTATGCTCATGTTGTTCCTTTTTTTTTATTCGAGGGCGAAATCTTCGAAAGATCCCCGACCACTCTGGGGGAAGAGGCCGGGGTATGTGAGATTTCTACACACTAAAACCCCGTCGGCAGCCTTCTAACACATCTAGGGAGGCTCCGGGATCTCCTACGGAACGCACCGGTGCCTCCCTTGCGCAAAGCCTTTGGCACATCCTAGGGCTGAGCCCTGAACCTCGCCGAGCATGGCAGAGACTGTACCAGATGAGCATGAGCTCATCTTGTTCCTAGTGTAACTATATCACGTTTGCAGGTAGAATTGCTGGTAGAGAAAGAACACTCGGGGCGTCACGATCTCATTACTTCCATAGAAATCTGCGATATATGTGATGAAATAGACAATCCAGAAAGCATTTACTCGGACTACCTTAAGTCTTTCGGCTTTCCTGAAGAATGTCCTGTTGAATCAGTAAGTTTTTTGTGTAGGTGTTGGTAGTGAGATAGAGATTTCATCAATTAAATTCTTAATGCTAGGATAAAATATGTGTGATGATTGAACCGTCTGCACTGGTAGGATAAATATATATCAGTGTATTTTAACAAAGATCTCGGAATCCTATTGTGTCGAGGTAGAGGGGTTTCAGTGGGCGAACATTTGACAAAACTAGGTGCCCGTAGTCTAATTTCACGCGAGCGAAGCTGCGGGCGGGCGTCTACTAGTTATACTAGACTCGTAGATTTATAACACAAGATAATATCTAATATTATTATGTAGGTACGGAGATAATAATAATGTTGCCCTAGAGTTGCTAAAGTTACCTACCTGTTTGATGCTTAGATATTTGTCACTATCAAGTAGTGTTATTATATTATTACACAAAGGTGGAATGGTACAGTACTATAAAGTTATTTTCCAGAGATCCTACACCGTTAATAACTTCGTAGCAGACGCGAGCCATCTACCAGTAAACAGTGCTAATGCGGGCAGGTACCAAGCTACCATAAACTTGTACCACAACCCGAGTGGTGACTGCAAGACTGAGAAGAATTTTATAGCCTGTCTCAAGCTGGATCTTGTTATAGAGGTCATGTGATCAGAGTTAATAAAGATTGATCATTGAGAGTGAATAAAGGTTCTCATTTATTGCCTCGTTAATTAAATATAATTTTTTATTCCATTAACTTTTTAGGATTATGATATGTGAATTTTGAGGAATTCTTTTTTCTCAATTGCTGAGAACATCGAGAAATCTAAAATTCCAAAGCCTGTATGTTTCCTTCACCGTTTCAGCAATTGACTTAATTACTTAAATCGCACATAAATTAAAAATGTTAGTGCTGGGATTTGAACCCCCATTCCTTCAAGTTTACCTCAAATTAAAGCCACTTTAAGCTATGAACGCTGTTAGGTATTTATTAATTTCTATTGGTCTTCATCAGGTTCATTGACATTTTCGTCTCGACTGGACTGGTAGAAAACTTCCTTTTCATCGTGACGTAGACGTGTGCCCTTCTTTTCTTTAGCTGCCTTCTCTTTCTTACCTTCCCTTTTCGAAACAGTATGCTTGTCATGAGATTTTTGCTTTGAGGTTTTAGGTTTTGCATCGCTTTTCAGCTTGCTTTTATTCTTCTTGTCATTGTCTCGTGTTGCTTTGCGCTCTTTACTGTCGCTCGAGTCAGAAATGTCTGAGCTGCTTTTTGTATCTTTTTTCTTGTCACTAAAAGTAAAATAACAAGATAAAATCAATCATGCCTCTTCGAATATAAATGTTACTACGATTTCGCAGAATAGCAAGCTTTGCTTTGAATTGTGTCTGAAACAACTCTTAGGAATCCTGCGTTCTAATTTCGAATGTGACACTTTTTAGATAAATTTGTTAGTCATTATAATATGAACTCAAAATATTCAAATTTGTGCGTAACCTAAACATACATACCTACATACATGATATATAACACCCCGAAAAGTTAGGTACATGAGTTAGAACACCCACAGTTAGATAAACAACTATCTAAAAATTAATAAAACTATCAGTTACTAAGACTTAACTCAGTATCTGCTTACCTCTTCTTCCTTAAGATACCCTCTCCATCCTTTTCATCACTGAAAACAATAAATGTAGTAATTTACCAAAGGGATCTATCTATCTATTAAATAACAATTATGAAAGTAATAATACCAAACCTGTCGTCATCCTGTTTATCATCTCTGAAAATTGAATGTTTCCTTAATAATTCATGATTTTTTTCATAAAAACATTTAATGTTTAATTTATTTCATTCTTAATTCAATGTATCTAATATATGTATAGTAATCATTCATTTGCTTTTAGAGGTACCTGGCCTTGGTGATTAAAAAAAATATTATCGAACAAAGAACAAGTTAATTAAATATTTTTTTGCTAGTTTCAGCATGATTCTACTGTTATGTATAAAATATCTTCATAAAAATTGTCACATAAATTGTAAAAAAGATATATTTAGGAAAATCTTAGGAAAAATTTAGGAAAATAAATAAATTTAATTACTCCTTTACGCCATCCCAGTTGACAGTCCATTCCTCGTGGGTTATGCCGGTACGGAACACTCGACGGCAGCTTTCCCTGGAAGAGAGACACAATAACGCAAAACATTTTTTTAAAAACTTATACAGATTATTATGAGGAAAATATCAATAAACATACGAGTATATACATCATCAATTAACTTGTTTTAGGGTCCGAGAGATTCATCAACTCATCTACATTCTCAACGGGTCCTAATAAAGTTTCTAAGAGTTTCTAGAAAACTGAATTGAACGAATAGATACTTACTCTTCTTCGACATCTTTATGAATCGCGCAGGATATAAACTGTCGGTTCTTGAAGACGCTGGTGTAGAGGAAGGGTCCGTGACAGCTGTGTGACTTGGGGTCGATCTTGCAAGCCGAAATGACGCCGATAACACGCTCCTTCCCTTGGTATTTCACGATCAAGGGGCCTCCGTGGTCGTTCTGAAATGCGATAGTAAAACGAGGCGTGGTAAGACTAAGACTGAGAGAAGTGGCAGAGGAGAAATATCTCACTTCATATTGAGCACGGCACGAAAGTTTAGCTCTGGGAATATCAGTGCCGCATGGGTTATGACTTTATGAGTGCCGTAGTATTTTGTGTCAGTGCGGAGGATATTAAACAACTGGCGAACTACCCTTACATCTGACAACTCGCTCGCTCCGTGCCAGCGAGACGATACCTTAATTTGGACTTCTCCGCATACAAGGTGCGCTAGACTTTGATGCCAATTCGTATACCGTACCTCGCAAAAACCTCCTTGCGATGTTGAACGCCTCGCTGTGTAGTCATCAGGATCTCGCAAATGCCGGCCCAAGTCGATACTGTGGTCGTCTTCTGCGTCAAGCGTACGCCTGCTCTCTACGTCTGTACAGTTGGCGTATTTTTTCTAGAAACAAATAAAAACGATATAGGCATGTCGGCCTTGAGCTTGAAGGCCTACCTGCTCCTAAGGATGTATTAACTTCTCGGAGTACCAACCTAATGTGTGGCTTATAATTTGCAATGAAATGTGATGAAAAACACAAAATTTGCATGCTTGAGAGTTCTTGAAGTTGTCAATCTGTTAGTTCTCACTTGGCTTCTCTCTCTTACCTTTTTTTCGAAGTGGTCCCTTTTGAGTAGCTACCTAATAATAACCGTCATAAATCTCATCGTCCGTATACTGTTCCCAAGGCTGCACTAAAAACCAGCGATACGGCTACAGCCTTAGCATATCCAGAGTGTTAGGGACAGCAGGTGCAGCAAAATTTACTACCCACAAAGTTAATTATTAGTTTTTAAACATCTTCAAATATTATTATTTTGTTGTATTTTCTACGCCATATAAATATTTTGTATTTTATAATAATGTGTGTATGTGGTGAGTGAACCTGACTGCCGAACTGCGGTTCCCGGATTTGAATCCCTGCCGGGGCAAATTCATTAATTCGCAGATAATATTTATTAGCAGATTTATTTAATAGGGTCGGGCATCGTCTATTAGTATTTTTTTTTAACATTAAATCCCCGGTAGCAGCTCGCAGTTTGGATTTATGTCCGGTGTATGGCATTAGGCACACCACCTATAAAATGGGACCTAAATATAACTTCTCAACAGTGGGTGTACACACATCTGCCTACCCTTTGTTCATGATGAATAGACTAGTAGACTCACGTCACAAAGTTCACTGAGCCTCTTCATCACGTCTTTGGTGCAAATCATGTACTGTGTGATGATAGGCCTGAACCGCGGGGCCCACTTCTTGGCACACTGCTCGTTATCCATCACACACACTTTCGCTTCTTGTAAACACTTCGCGTTTTCTGGGATGTGGCCAGAAGCTCGGTATACACCCTGTTGAATAAATTAATTGAAATGAAATCATTTATTTCGCTATAAGGTGTCCTACTACATGTACAGTCTTAACGAATGTCAAAATATCTAAATTTTTAGTTGTCTAATTATTTAAGTCTAAAACAACTAGAATTCTAACATTAGGTTAAATACAAACATAGTTATTATACCTAATTTCTCTACAACCCATAGACGTCCCACTGTTGGGCACGGGTCTCCACAGACATAGTTGCGGGAGGTCTAGACTATAGGTACTCCACCATGCTGCTCCAATGCTGATTGGTGGTGGGGTTAGTGCCCAACCCAATGTCGAATGTTCTCAAGTCACTAGAAGGTCTTCGAGAAGGCTTAACTATTGTTTTTTTTTTAACATTGAAAACAACCGGGATGACGGCTTGACGTGGTCTACTGTCTACTGTTTGTGCTGAAAATTCTGATTCAAGTAAATTAAAATTACCATTATAATGGATGGAGATGACTCACCTCTCTGAAGTTGCTTCCACTTCCCCAGCCAGCAATAAAGCCTTTGGTACCCGCCTTTTCAAGATCTCTGCTGACGTTGTTATAGCAAACCAGACCCGTAGCAAATTCGCAACCTGTCTCGATTTTGCCGAACTTAAATGGTTTGTTCACCTTCACGATTGCAATGTCGTTGGAAGACCACTTGAGACTGTCTTGGAAGTCGAACTTGTAGTCTAGTAAAACAAGCATGGTATAAACAAAACAATCGTCTTTGGTTACAAAACTGGGATGATGCTTAAATTCGTGCTTGGGTAGCGTATGAAGGACTGTAAATTCTAATCGTGTTACAACCCACAGACGTCGCACTGCTGGGTACGGGTCTCCCCCACTAGCTGTGGGAGGTCTCTACCACGCTGATCTAGTGCAAATTGGTGGAGGGGTTAGAGGCCAAACCTTTTTCGAACAGTGTCAAGCCACCCGAAGGTCATCGACAAGGCTTATCGATTGTTTTTATCATTGAAAACAACAGGGACCGTTAACATGCCCTCTGAAGCACGGTAGCGCTCATGACATTTTGCTACTAGCGGTCACAAACCAACCGCGGTCTTTATTACCTTTACACCTTTTTTTGTCAAAGAAAACATAATTATTAGTATAGATCGGAAATTCGGGCGCTTATTTGCCTAAACTTCACTTTTATGTCTACTAATATGTTTATGTTTTTGTTTAATCCGTATCATACGACACTTACTCTTAGGAATACACTTCCATACGACTTTCCGCCTATGTTTACAGACACAGTCATTGGTCTTGTAGTCGAAGCTATCTACGAATCGCGTCGTCCCAGACACCACGTAGAAATGGTCTGCGTCTTCCACGCACGCTGCCGAGGTAAGCACGTAGGATGCATCGACTATGACGCCGCCGCACAGCCATCCGCGGTACTTATGAGCCTTGGCTGAATCCTTCGTCAATTGTAAGTAAACCTATACGAAGTGAAACGAGGTTGTATAAGAGAATATTCCATCTCTTCATAAATATCCCTTTAACACGTTTACACCGTTCATTAGTTAAAATGATCAGTAGGGCTATTAAACGATTCATAACTTTCATCAGTCGTAATGGTTCGTTATACCTCCCTAAACAAAATTATCGCTATGGGCTTTCGCTTTTTTTATTATGTTGTCGTTATGACGAATCCATAGCTTAAATAGCAAAGGTAAGATATGAGTGTATTCGTTTACCTTCAAATAAATAATAAGATCTCCTTGATAGATATACAATGAGAAAATTTTGGCGTTTTCAATAAGGTACTTGTTCTTTTTATTTTTAGGTTCGTCTACAACAAAGAAATCGAAATTTCGCCTACGAAATTCCAATTTCTTTGGTCTTCAAATTCAATGGTCGCTATACGATTATCTGACAGAAATACATAGCAAATAATAAAGTTATTTTTATATGAATTACAATGTTATAAATTAATGAAATGTTCCATGATGATCAAAATAATTTCACATTCAATCAGCTGTCACTGAAGTCGGCCATCTTGTTGTTTAATAGGGTGTCATAGTAGGTAGGGGTCAGCCTAGTTTTTGTTTCTGTGATTAACGATTAGCTCCTTTTAACGCATAGGAATGATTTTTGGTGAACTTGCTTAATTTGAAACTTCTATCTATATGTTTATATGAATGATAGCGTTAGTATGTAAGAATCATATTTTAAGATTAACGGGGTGGATTGCTCTGGGTCTAAAGCACCATAATTTTTAATAGTCTCCAATAGACCAGTCCTCACCATGTAAGGCCGCCTCCCTTTCGAAACAGTCTTACTGTACATAATTCTTCTCGTATCCACGATGGTCTGATTCTCATACTCCCAACCTTCATCCTCTATTTCGTTCAATTTGGGGTCAGCGTGTCTTCTATGAGATGAATCATTTTCTTTCTTCGCTGGACTTGAAAGTGTAGGTCCTGTTCATTATAATAGCTCATAAACATATTTTAAGAGTATGGCCTTATATTTGGCGTTTGTGAGAGCTTTATTTAGGTCGGCATGGCAGAATTTGTATGAATAATTCGAATGTAGATATATGGTATATAGAATACCTAATCGTATAATCGTCAGCATATTTGCTTTTTGATCTATAATCGGTTTTCAAAATAATAAGTAGTATCTACACAAACATTAAATAGTATGATGATCAAATCAAAAAGTCTTACCTAAAATATACAGTAAAACTAAAATAAATGTGGAATTAACAAACGACTTCATTTTAACCACCTCGTTGTGTGAACAAATTACTTTTTCGCTTTGACTTTAACAATTATTTGGTCAATTAACAGCGCCGTTCCGCTTTTCACATTTCATTTCCGGAAGATAACTTGTAGAATTTCATTCAATAATTATAATCTTAATTATATTATGATTGAAAAGATTTATTGTGTAAATTTTTTTCTGATAATACCAACGCTGTAGCGTCCATAGCCCAGTGGCTCGCTTCGATTCAATGTGATCGAAAGTGTTAAGCAACGACGGGCGCGGTCGGTT
>DWTT01001108.1:0-12553 GCA_018250895.1 Carterocephalus mandan
GAGTGACATAGGCTATATAATATTACTAGGTGTAAACGAAACTATTGTTATGTCTAATTCCACGCGAGCGAAGCTGCCCACTAGTAATTAATTAAGTACCACATCCACATCCAACTTGTTCTACCCGCAGACAGTACTCGCATCGTGAACTCGATTCCAAACTGGTTTTCTCGATGCCACTTTATTATTCGATTATTCGCTTACGAAATATCGTAAAAACTACGCAGCCGGTGTAACGTTACGTGGAATTAGACAAATAGCGGTTGGCAGCTACCGTATTAGTCGATACTTTGCCGCTTGTTTACATTGAGGTAAATGCACTTTATAGAGCCGACATTTTGACTCGGTAGGGATGCAGAGATGATATTTGCTTCGCTTACTTCAATTTTATTTATTATGTGCTATATTGACTGCGGCATTTTTAAGTCCCACTGACTTCATGTGACGGGTACACAACTGTAATAATATGTGATATGTCAGTTATGAAAAGAGAGCGAGAGAGAGAGTTGGTATTTGTGTAACTGAGAAGGCCTGAAGTGTACTCTTCCGCACTATTCTAGTACAGATTTGGTCAAGGGTTACTAGCCAAGTCAATCGATAACAGTTTATAAGGCAACACGTCTGTTATGTAATGTACCCTCTGAAGCATGGAAGGGCTCAAGAAATTTTGTGATGATGATGAATGATCACCCATTCACACTGACTTAACCCTTTAACACTATCGACTGGCACTATTGCTGGGAATACATTTCCGATTTTTCTCTCCGATAGTCGCATCCGATAGTCTGATCAGACAATCGGAAGGAACTCGTGCCATACATACTTGGACGTCCGATCCGACTATCGGATCGGATGTGTATTTAGTATTCAAACAAACGTATGGCACGAGTGCCTTTAGATTGTCTGATCAGACTATCGGAAATGTATTCCCACATTTCCGATTTTTCTCTCCGATTGTCGGATCCGATAGCCCAGGTCAGTCGATAATGACTGGGTAATGTCAATGAATCGATCCGCGTCGCCACGATAGCTTTTCAATCTCTTTTGCATGCTTTCGTTTGTTAATGTTTCTCAATATTAATCAAAAACATTTACATTAACATTGTTGGTAGTATTCTCAAATATTTTCTATCCAAATTGAACATTAAAATAATAGCAAATAGCAAAAGTTTAGAGGTTTATTTCTCAAAACCAATCGTCCCACATGACAATGATAATTTAAACACATTGAAAACAAATGAAAATGAAAAGTAAAAATAAAATTAAATATTTGAATTTAATAAATGAATCTGACACATCGAAACAGTTTCTAACTCCATGCCCGGTTGAATCTCAATACGGGTTCTACCAATAACTCCACGATGATTTACTAATCCCGTCCAACTTAAATACTAACTAACTAACTAACTGCATGGGCTTCAGTTATAAGATTTCGCAATGCAAGCACGCGGCCCGCAGAAAGCACCATTCTATGCTAATGGCTAATTGTTGTTTGGAATGGGAATTAGTCGCCATGTCAGGCCTGAATGGTACTCGGTGTTCTGCGGTAACGTCTGATTCGGCTGGCTTGCGGCACAAGGCGCCTCGTCTTGGACCCGGCGGGGAAATCCCATATGAGGTAGAAACTAGCTTATACTACCCAGTTAGTAGTAACTTACTCTGTACCCCTCAAGTCAATGGCTAGATTAAAATGTTACTCAATGTAATACTAGTCCTCAAAGGTTTTGAGCCATTCAGAAAGATACCACATCTTTTATAGCAGTGACAGCCCAGTGGCTATCGAACACGACTCTCACTCGAGCGGTCCGGGTTCAAAGCTCAAGCGGCATGCATCAATTACGAGTACATTTCAAAGTTATGTGCGATAAGAAATTAAATGTCAATTGCTGTAACGGTGAAGGACACATAGTACCTGCATGCCTGAGAGTCCTTCATGATATCCGCTCTTGGCCAGCGTGGTGGATAAAGGCCTAATCTCTCCCATTCTGAGAGTGGACCCGTGCCCAGCAGTGGGACATAGAAAGATACAAGCAGTTATTAACAATTATATAACAAGGGTAGCGAAATTATCGCTACCCTTGAGAGATCCTGCCTATATTAAAATGGTTTGATAACTTATTTTAGATTAATTCATGTTAAGTTATAACTGGTTTTGTGACCATATTGTAGTTAATTTATTATGATAATACATTTATTCAATGTAATAACGATTGTTTTCTGTTACAGGTAAGTCCACAAAGCTGTTGATTACGCCTACGAAGGTAATCGATTAGAATCGAGTCTTAAGTCCAATTAAGTATCGAGCTTAAGCCCAATTTATGGGTCGAGTTATTAATCGTACCAACCTAAATACCCGCTGAGTAAATCTCCTGTTTTATGTTTAATTGGTAAACAACGACTAATTTTAAAGTAATGGTTCCGCATAATTCATCCGCATTGTTTTATATTTGATTATTATATAAATGTTACCGGCAATCTGTGTAATTTAGGTATTCTAAACAATACCTAGGCTATGCATAGAATTGCTGGGCCGTCCATACTATTTATGAAATAATAAGAACGTCATTGTACCTATTGAATTTATAAATAACACGCTCACTATATGCAATGATGATACCTAATTCACAATGTTATGTTGCGTCCTAAGCGAGAAGCAGGTGAGAGGGAGAGGGGGCTCGGGGCTAAGAAAGAAGAAAACCGATATAATCAAACCGAAATTTTGTTAGGTTAGGTTCAGGTTAAGCTTTATTTATTTATGCAAAAAACCCGCGAAGAGTGGTTGTTCAGGTTAGGTCAGGTTCAGATTCGGAAGCGGTATACGGTTTACTTCAATGATTTTTTATTAGAACCGATGATCCTAAAACATGCACAAGATACATTTAAAGCT
Organism: Carterocephalus mandan; assembly: GCA_018250895.1. NCBI lineage: Eukaryota > Metazoa > Arthropoda > Insecta > Lepidoptera > Hesperiidae > Carterocephalus > Carterocephalus mandan. The sequence continues at coordinate 2,888 of DWTT01001108.1, forward strand.
CACTACTTAAACAGCTATTTATACATCTCTATATATTAATAAACCAGATAAATCAAAATCAGGTATATCTTTGCAGATTTGTCCCTAAGTTCATACGGATACATACATGAGCTTTATAGCTCAATTCTTTGCTAAAATTGAGTAGGGTGTGTAGCTAGCCAAAAAGCAGCTTTGAGACAGAAGTCATCGAATTAGGATCGTAACACTCAGGTATATACATTCTATATATATATTCGCCTACGCAACCCTAAAAAGATAACCCTAGCATTAGGAAATCAGGAAACTGCGTAGCTTAGCCCACACATACACACTTGCGTTTCCTCTGACATTTAATTGCTCTACGCCGATCAATCGCACGTAGATGGTTACGATTACGAGAATAACGTAACGCAGTTTTTCCAACTCATAATTAACTCTAATTAAAACGCCGCTTATGTAAAATTGTATCTTAATTAGAGGATGTAATGCGGGTGTGAATGTTGAAATGTATTAAAATTAAATATCTTATTGACTCTTACGTTGCGAGAGTATGTTGTTACTTCGACCTCAATCACAAATGACTTTTCTAAGTTATGAGTATAATGTGCGTTTTAAAATAATAAGTATTACGCCGCGACGGTGGCGCAGCAAAACTTCACGAGGAAACCGGTGTACCTAAGAGTTCCAGATGTTCTCGATGGCACGTGAAGTCTTCCTATGCCCACTTGTCGCTGGAGTCTCCTTGAGCATGGGTCACCTCTCGAAACGGGAGCCAAGGAAATGTCCCAAGCAGACCCATGCTCTATAGTGGGACTTTGAAAAGGTGGGCCTAGTGGGCATGCTTGGATAGATAGCTAAATAAAAGCGAACAGATAGCAACATATCTGTGTGAGACCTGAGCCAATCCAAGGTCTATAATCAGCTGCGGTGTACCTAAAAAAAATAAGAATCTCTTTGTTCTCTTACGATCAAGATAACTATTAAAGATGCACAACCGTGAAAAATTTACAATAGATGTGGCATTCTATAATCAATTCTGGTCGGTCAGCCGTGTGTAGATACTGTTGCAGATGATACTCGCGCATTGCATCTTCATAGAGCGAAACTGGATGTAGCATCGGCGTGGCTCGGTAAAACGTGGTATGTGCCATTGAGAATTGAGAGCTTAACCTATATACATAGTAGATATGTTACAGTTAAACTCATATGCCAGACAAAACCACTTATAACTGATTATATTACAATTACCTATGATTAAATTAAACAAAATAAGACCCATCAAATATAACTATTTATTGCAGTGAAAAGTGGTTTTGACTGGAACAGTTTCGTGCACATAGAGCTATGTGTATGTAATTCATTGGTCTCTTACATTATTGTGTTATGGATGTTACCGGCAATCTGTATAACCCGGTATTCTAAAAAATAACTAGGCAATAAGGAATCTCTAAAACGTGTAGGAAATGTATGAAATATTATTCATTTTATACTTTGCATAGGTATTGTAAAGAATAACTTCAAAATTTTTATTACAATGCCACTTCCAGCGCATCTCTATAGCAAATACCAACTTGTTCAGCATTTGATTCAATTGTCGACCTTATCTAGATGTCGCAGCGGTTCGATGGCCGCCCGGCCGGTCGGACACGGATATCGGATCTCGGATCAGGTGCCCGGTTATTTTTTCCCTCACAGTTTAAGGCAAACGCATTCAATGGCATTCGGCCGAGTGAATCGTATCTTCAGCTTTTTCTACTGTGCTTTTGTTTCTCTCGTTTTCTTCCTTTGGTACATACTATTGTGAGTGCATAAGTTGTGTAGAAATAATTTATTATTGGATTTCTTTAGCGTAGGAATGCAACATTGAAAGATTTTCATTTGAAATTATCATCGTGTTTTAAATTAAATGTCTTCTTATTTTGTTTAACTTTCGTACCGTCAGGTATTATTTTACGTTTGTTGAGGTAGCTTCTGAAGCGCATATAGACGTTGGACGAGTGTCAATCGCAAAGAGCAATCTGAGTATAACTCGGTGCAGATGGCGTGGAGAAACTTGTAACTGAACTGGCAAAGTAACGTCAGACATTAACAATAAATTTCAAAATTGGAAAACCTTCATGACGTCACCGAGTAAAGCTCGGTGCAGATGGCGTGACCGTCACGCTCTGGTTGCGGCGACTTTAATCACACTTTAATCGCTGGTCGCTTTGCGCGTAACGCGTTTACTCGATTGTTTGGTTTCACGCGTTCACGCGTCATTCAAGTCCGTCTTTGTTATGGTTTACTTTTTAGGTTTATCTGTAGATCTCGTTAATTGCCATGATTTGCTCTTTTGTTTTATTTTTGACTGTTTACTTTAAGTTTTAAAAACATGGTTATAGCTGTGACAAGTTTTTTTAAGAAACTCGTTTTAAGAAATTATAAAACTTCATATAAAATCTGTCTATATCTATGCTATTAACCGTTGAGGAGTCGCCTGCAGTACTTCGAGCCAAGGGTGGGTGCAAATTTAGGTCAAATATAACAAAAAAAAAACCGTACATAATTTTAACCTACCAGGAGAACATAAATAAAGAGCACGTTAGATAAAAACTATCAGCGCGACATCCGGGCCATTTCACTTGCCATGAACCGCGCAACAATTGCACACACGATAACGTGTGAACGGACCACATACCTGTGCCTTCCTGCTTTGAAAACTTTCTACGGTACGAGTATCATTATTATGCGCACTAAATTTACTTTTACTGTTTTCCGAACCTCAATTTTTCTCTTAATGGGCAGTTTTATTGTAAACTTTACTTTATTGTGGTAGTTTTATTGTAAACGTTACTTTACTGTTGTATAAGAGTGGCGTGGGCCCGTAATAAATAGGTAATCATACAAACTCATCTCAAGATCAGAAATAAGATTGATATAATAATATCTCTTCAAAGATATAATCGAATAATCTTATGTATGCAGTTTTTTTCACGTTGATTTTTCTATACCAGTACAGCAGGTGACATTTAATTTCTAACATAGAAAAGTCCTTGTTTAATGCTGCTGGGATTCGAACCCGTACCCTCTCGAAAAGACGCCGAATGTCAACCACTGGGTTGTTATAATTGTTAACCCGCAACCAAAAGGCGATAAATTATAAATCCATTCACACATCTTGTCACCTGATAAAGCTCTGGTACAGAAAGCTTCCCATGTTCATTTTTCCTATTACATCACACACCGCGACGGAAATACATGTCACCGCTTACTATATGAAATCAACTCATGCGGCATGAAATGGTGCGTTTCACTTTTCATTTATTACGTTACTTTAGCGTGGAGTCACACTTAGGTTCGTTTTCATTACATATTCATTGTTCTAAATACATTAAGAAATCTTTGGTGAACCGAATTCTAGTTTTAAATAGCCCGTAATATTGTGTTATATAGGCTTATCTTGATCCTAGAAGGATGTGCAGATTTCTGCAATTACAGTTTATTCGTAGTGCAGAGTGCATGTCAAACTGTAAAAATAAATATTACTAGCCATTTAAATTATTTGTTATTTAATATGATAAGTTATTGTGCAACTGACTCTTGTATGTTTTAGTAAAGAATAAACTATCCTATTCTGTTCTATTGCACATATGCATCATATAAATTCACTGTCACCTGATTTGCGAGTATATGACGAAATAGGAAGCACTGAAAACCAGCACCGTGTCCGTAGCTATAACACAATGGCAAAACTAAGTTCAGTTTTTGCTGAAAGTACCTACCTGTAACATGTTTAAGACTTAGATAACTTTTAAATTGTGTCTAAATTTGTATAGCAGAGCAATAATTCTATATTTTTATTTTCCAACACGGGTTATTCTTCATATAGCCACTTTTAATGTTTTAATCACATTTTGAATAAATGCTACTTCATGTCTACTTCAACATAAATTTAATTAGTAAAAAGATTTTCTGATTAGGTACATAATTGATTAAAAATGATTGGTATTGATAACATTATGGCAGAAAACGTTAAAACAACGGTATCGTTTATGTTCAAGCCTTCAGCTCTCGTGTTCGACATACCGAGTTCAACCTCAGTGTGTTTCTAGCCTAAGTCTAGAGCAACTTTTCTATATGGTGTGGAATCCTCTCAGCGGTACCATATCTGTACGGGTCGTTAGCGACCGGCCGTCTGCGACATTTGCAGATACGTTCAACTTTGCCAAACATTTACTAAACTATTACGACCGTTTCATAACATAGCGAGCTTTCCTTTTGGCTGATTGCTTTCGCGAAGCAATTATCATTTGTTTGTTTACTTAGAGTTAATTTCGTCGATAATTTAAACGTCGTCCACATTGCAATAAGTATCGTAAAAGATGTAGTATATTATTTTTTATAAGACGTACTTAACGACAAGAAAATGAAATTAAAACACGAAATTTAATGACACTCTTTTTAAATATCGAATGTCAGTAACAGTTATGGTGGAATGGAAATGGGTTGAAATAATAATTATTATACAGACAAAAACGAAAACAGTAAGTTGAAAGTCTTTGCACGAAACAGATAATCTTGCTTACTGCCATCAGCGATGCAATACCTTCAGCTTTAAAGGTAAACTTCATAGGTAACTTTGCTTGGTTACCAACTTGCAATAAATCCTTGATCAAGGATCTAAGTGGAAGTGCAAAACGATCCATCGATGGATCTTGTCATTACGTGATCCATCGATGGATTGTGGATTTAAGTGGATCAAGTGGATTAATTCAACCGTTCCATCTAACTTGCAACCTTAGCTCGAACCATGCCATAAAAATATCATGTACTTGCCAGCTCGCACAAACCTCAGCAACCAACCAATAACAACCAAGAACAGATAGCACACGATCAAGTGCGATCCGTATCTTCAACCGGCCATAATTGGACAGGCCACCGCGTTCGGGCATTTGAATACCGGACTAAGGCCGGCTATACACGGACAGTAAGGCAGTCAGGATCGACTGCTTCAGCTGCGACTGCATAGTAAACTACAGCCGTTCGTAAGTACATACACGAAACAGCTCGAGCAGTTGCAACTGCTTGGCGGTTGGCGGCACGGTGAAATTTCATTGTGTGGTCAAGCAGTCGCCAGGCATACACTGACTGCTCGAGCTGTCGACTGCTCTCGCGTACTCACAATTCTCTAAATTCAAATTATCTTCCTCAAAATCCATGATGCTACTGATTTGAATTAACATTGAAATTGCTAACTGCTCGAGCTTATCAATGGCAGCTTCAAGCTGTTGACTGTGATTACAAGAGCGGTCTGTGTTGTTTATCACTGTTTATCACTTATAAATTGTCGAGCTGTCCGTGTGTGGCTGGCCTAACGCTAACTTATCAGCGACGTTAAAGGCGACGCGGTTCAAGGCGGGTAAGTCAAGAGCGCTATCTCCGACAGAACATGCTGATCTAGCGCTGATCTACATGCGAGCGAATTCGCGGGCTGAGCTAGGGATGTCGGGGCATTGATCAAGCAGAACATTGGAATGGAGGCTATTGTAATGATTCAATAAAGGAACATTGAAATTTCTCTTCTCTCAACGAGTTTATTTTTAAACTTTACATAAGAGGTTATTTATTACATAAGTCTTCGTTATCAGGCTCTTTTGTAAACCTTCCTTAATCAAATCACCGACATTCACAGTTAACAAATAAGACTTCTTCTGCATAACATTTTGCCAAAATTATGATAGTGTTAATAATGAAAACGATAAGTGTGCCCTATCTCCGTTAAAACAAACTTTGAGAATAACTCTAGGTTCAGTGATCAACATAAACCTTACATTCGACAGGGTAGGACGGAATTCCACACATCGTTTCGATTGCCATATCTACGCAGAAAGTCAGTGCGCTCGAGTTTGCAAAGTGTAAAATCTCAATAGAATTTTAGCATTCCTACAAAACGTATTACATAACTGTTCCACACTTACTTCCTTAGGTTACAGTAATTACGTAACTGGTTTAGATCTAGTGAACGATGAATCTTATCGTGCATCGTCAATCGCGCACGTTTCACAACTTAAGCTAGTAAACCTGGTGACCTCTGCGATCCTGGTAATTAGCTCTAGATCTTTAACGTCAGTTTACGAGCTATCTGTCTTCGACTAAACCGCATAAATTCACCACAGTCCGAATGCGAGCTACATCAAGTGTTTTATAGGAATTCTGGGCCTGTTAAAGAGGGTATGGGTTCAAATCCAAGAGTAATGCACTAATGACTTCTATAAGTTACTAGCTGACCCAGCAAACGTTGTTCTGCTATATGAAATATCAAATTGACGCTACGCTTCACGTCAAAGAACGACGGTTAAAAATAAAAATACCAAAAATAGTGTTTAAAAAACATTTTTCAGTGGAGCAAATTGTGAATCTAAACCATTCTCGAATCCCCTTGAACACACACAAAATTTCATACACACATAGGTACACAAGAAATATATATATTAAAATATGCGTTTTATGAAATTAAATATGGGTTTTAATTTCGTAAATTAAAGTAGCAGTTGTTACGGTGAAGGAAAACATCGATAGGAAACCTGCTTTTCGGAGAGTTCAATATAATGTTCTTGAAATTCTATGAAGTCTGCTATTCGGCAGTTATTCATCGTGGTGGGGCAGAATATTAACCGCTCCTAGTTCGAGAGGAGAGGTAATTCAGTAGGCATCCATATTTTTATAAAGTTCTTACATTTGATACTTTTCATACCCTATGTCGACTATGTCATGAGAGACACGCCGCAGGACTCTCATAGTTATGAAAATAATTAGTAGTGTAAATAAGTGTGTTCTTACTAATCTTGGGAACCATTCAACTTAATTGCATAGCAACTTGAAGCTTCGTAGTAAGTTCACTTATTAGTAAAAGTCGTGTTCTAATTAGTTTCTTACTAAATAAGTTTCGAAGAGAAATTTCAATTACACTTTGTCATAATTACGATCAGAGTTAGATTTACGATAAGTCGTTTCGACAGAGCCTCGATTCTTCTGATTATGGCCATAAGTTATTCAAAGACAGACTTAGGTGAGGCCCTGTGCTAGGGTGCCCTTTCTATGATTCACAATTGCATATTTTGATATTAAACGAATAATAAAAATATTTTATTTTATAACATTTATACAATTCAATTTGTTTTTTACGATATTAAATACAATATTTTAAATTTAAAACTAAATCTAAACAAATGTAATAAAAATGTAAAGAATTAGCTTAAATTTTGCCTTTTGAAATCGATTCTTATTTTTTTATTGCCAATTGAATAACTATAAAATAACTTAACAATAAGAATTGATGAAGATTACATTTTATGGCTTATCATTATCCTATCCCTTTTTTGCTGTTTTCAAAATAAATCTCTAGACAACACATGATATTTTATAACTTTTTGTTTTAGTTAATTTCGTATTTTGTTTGGTATTCTCAACTGTACTTACTTCTAGATACAATAATATGTTGAAAATGTATGCATTTTTTTATATTATATCAAGTTCGATTTTATAAATTTGTCAAAATCAATTATGCAATTAAAAAAATATTCAAATCCGGAAAACCGGAATTATTCAATACATCCGGTAATATTTTTACCGTATTAATATAATCCCGGTTTTCGAGCGCTGCTTGCGATATCGCTATTGCATCGTCGGATGAAACAATACTGCAATCATGGCGTGGGCCTAATCGATGTTCTGATTATCGCTCCGTCATTATCCGGCGGTTATGTAACGCGGGTTCGCGGATGCAGCCTCAATAGTCCTGAGATAATGTGACTGACAATTTCAAGGGATGAGGTCACCTTTTGAGTTGAACGCCTTAAAAACGATAAGATACGCCTTAAGTGTGGGGGGAGAGATGAAGGGAAATATTAATAACATTTTACTAAAAGGATCTTCCAAGAGGATAGGGGGATCGTTTAGAGGATAGAAGTATAGTAATTATGTGTTTTTGAACTTTGTCGAACGAGACTGAAGCTAATAAATAATAATTAATACTACAAAATCTAATATGGGACTCATTCCGGTCTCGATGACTTACTAATGATAGTATTGATAGTATCGAAGAAAACCATTGATAAGGTAGGTAGGTGTCGAAAAAGTGCGTTGGAACTAGCATCAGGTATCCTTTAGTTGGACCTGAAGTCAGGACCTTTCAATTTTGAACCTGGATAACCCGATTGAAATCAAATATCGAATCATCCTCATCTCATCTGAAACGCCTGCCTCAAAGCCTACGAAGAGAACGCAACGATATCGTGCTTCCTGCGCAAACAAGCACGCAATGTTTCTCAATTGCGGCGCGTGCGCATCGTTAGATTTGACACGCGATTTCAGCGTTTCAAACTCGATCACTTAGTTTCGCTTGGTTTATGAGTATTAGCGTTTGCAATATTTGCATAGGTTGAGTATGTTAGAACATATGTTACATTCGAAAATATATACCTAGGTACATAAAATCTGTAATAAAAATTACTAATTTTTGATGCAAGTAAGGTTTTGGTTATACAAAGTTATTGCTGCTAGAAATATTAAATAAAAATGTGTTTGACTGTAACTAACCCATAATTGGCTAACTACAGAGCCAGAGCAGGTTGCGGGCGGTGAGAGCAGGATCCATCATGTGACCCCGGGAAAGATGACGCTGTTTGTGGCTGCACAGCGTTGTGTAAACCGGGAAGAGCCCGTCTTGGGCGCAGCTCCGGAGGGGACCGGCGCGTTCTACAAGAGATCCCGGAGCCCTCCTGTAGCGCCAGAGTAGGCCACCGAGCGGGTTTTAGTGCGTGAAAGTCCCACATAACCCGGGGTCGCTCCCACGACGTTCGGGTACCTTTTCAAGTTTTCCCACTCGTTAAACAAAAAAAAAAAGGTATATGGTCCTATTTAGGTTCTACGACCGTGTTGAAATTGACGCCAGCGCTTCTAAGACAGCTTCGTGCGGTTTACCAATGCAAATTATCATAGTAATCATAAGAAGTGAAGAACAACGGCGTATAACTCGAACCTACATAACGACATGCATTGCCCGTGTCGCTGTAATGATAACGTACAAGCTTGCTTACACAAAGATTATCGTGTTTATACAGATAAACAAGCTAGTGCTATCATGTATAAATATGACATTTCAACAGATACAGTTAAGTCAACAGGATGGTCAAGCCGGACACTGGATGTTCAATTGTGGTGACAAAAAACAAGGTTGCCAAAGGTGATAAGCATCATTAGACAAATATTGTAAATAACCATTTCTAACTAAAATATATTTTGTTCACCCATCGTCGAACTTCGCAGCTCGGCAGGAGCTTACGAGTACGTTGAAAAGCTATGACATTATTGAACATTATTATAATTAATTATTAATTAGAAGTACATAATGGTATTAGAGAAATTATGTTATAGTAAATTATGTTATTATTAAGTAATTAGGATAAGTAACTTAAAATAATTTATATTTGCTAATATAGTAGATAAAGATAATACGGTAACGCATTAGGGTCGAGTCAAGTTAGTCGAAAGTTTTAATTTAATAATAAATAAATAAAATAAATCATTTGGATGTATAGATTGTGGAAAAAGTGTTATTGACGAATATTCGGAATATCGATTAAACTATAGTTGTAATAATATCGATAGTTGTAATGTTCATGAATACATATAATTATAATGTAGATA
>DWTT01001109.1:0-12551 GCA_018250895.1 Carterocephalus mandan
TCGATCGTACTAGGAAAATAATGTCGTATGCCCCATTATGCCCTTGACCTGCTATTGATACTTACCTAACTCCAGATAAAATTGTAGAAATATCCGTTTTAATGCAACTACAATCCTTCTTTTTCTGATGCTTTTGGTACCAGTAAACAGATTTTCTGCTCCACCTAGTGTATTACGAGTATATATACCTATATGTATTCTATATCTTTTCTTCCTTTGTTATTCTATTTATGTATTTAATACTGAAAAAATGTATACATCAATTATAAATACATATACCAATCATAGATTGTACAAATAATTTGAGATTCATTATACAATATATTTATTTCACTCAGCAATTATAATTCAACGTTTATACTAGTAAGAAACGGGACAAATTTTATAATAGATACGGTTAAATAATAACTGATAAATGATTAAATCATTTAAAAGAGTTGATATGATTTTTTGATCGTCGTGACATCATCGAGTCTTGAGTGGTTGAACGATCAAACCCTTTATAAACTTGGTACCTAACCAAGTGTATACCAATATCTCATTTCAATAGTCAAATATTGTACCATAGATGGCGTTGTTTAGAATCAAATAAATGAGCGGCAGCGATGCTCAACGGGCGGCCCACTCTTTGAGCAATCCCGATATTTGTTTACATTTGTAATGCTCTTCAATCCTGCCCGTCAGTCCGTCAGGAAGAAGCCCATTAAATTGTTTGTAATAAAGCACAAATTGACTAATGGTTCCGAAAGAATAACACGGGTGTAAAAGATATGCTTTTCGTGATTTTCTGGTTAGCCCAATTTTGGGTTGGCTGGTAGAGAATGCTTTATGTAAAACATCGCTAGATATGTTATACCCTGCACATTTTGTATTATGGTTCAATAAAGATAAATAAATATACCTAGCTTCTGCCGGTGTCTTCTGTGTCTGGGCGCACGCCCTGATTCAGTAAACGTGCACCTATTATTACTTAGGGAATCCGTTTTAATTTTAATTGTATTGTAATTGCTTATAATTTAATTTTAATTTACTCAGAAAGGTCTCGCGACAAGCTTTTATATAAAAAAGTGTAATACAACAAAATGATAAAAAAGCTAAGGTAACTTAATGTCTTATTTTTAATGCTTTCAAGTAAAAGCTTGATTTTAAAAATGTTTTTACAATTTATTGTTTGTCACATTTTTGTAATAATTTAAAAACGTAAACCATTAAAAATATAAGAGCACTCCGTATATCCTGTGTTTCATGAGTTCATAAAGGTAGAAGTTACGTGAAAAATGCAGCAAAAAAGGGGGAAAACGAGTTTTTTACCAACGCGAAAATTTAACCGAAATTACTAAAGCCGATGAAAAGTAGAGTTAGAATTTATTTCATCGCGAAATTTCAGAGAATTGTTGAACCGCAAAATTCTTTCAGACATTGAGTTATTCAGGGGAGTGAAGTGTATTGTACACGTGCTGCGCTGCGAACAAAAATATTTGCTTTTCATGCACTTCATCGTTCTCGCGAGGGCGGATGGGTGGTTTAATTATATCCGCGAATCTTTAAATTATTTATCGAAGCTGTTACTTTTATTTGGTTATTTATTTCTGTTTTCTTTAAAATAGGATGACTTCATGATTATTAATAGGCTAGAAGTACAAAAATATACTCTTTCTGTTTTTGTTATTTTATAAGTATGACAAGACTTAATAAATAATAAAGAGCTTATTAAAACATATAATGAACGGGACAAATCTTGAAGATTCGATCACAAACGGGACAAAATAAAAGGACAAATACGATACCTCTTTCGGTAAAATATAAAAAAATCGAACGTGGCGGCGTATTAGGTAAACATATTTTTTCATTGTCTTTTAACCTCATTGGCATTTGTCAATACACACTACAAAAACTTAAAAACCACTTTTTATAATTAAAACATTACAATAAAATTTGTAAATATTTTTTTTTACTGCTGAAAACCAGCGCCTCTCTTTAAGGCTGTAGTGTGAAACCATTTCACATACCAACATATTCCGGCGCAGGCAACATTTTTAAATGTTTTTATTTTGTTTTATTATGTATATTACGTGTCGATACTTTTCATTAAATTTTCTTTGTTTATTTCTATTTTGTTTGCATGTGTGTTGGTTGTGAAGCTTAAGTAAATAGTACCTATATGAATAAAGATTTTCTTTCTTTATTTATTTATTTCTTTCTTCCTTTCTTTCATCTTTTAAAAGTAACATAATATGTAAGTACATCCATAGCAATACATCCATATATTCGTACGATACATCTACAGTGTGCAGTGCGTGTCGATTTTACATTTCCTGGTTATGACACACTACTCATGCTATCGCCACCGCTTCCTTTCCTTGTGAAGATTAATGTGCTGTATGCCAATATTATGCGAGTTTTTTAGAGTTCTAAAAATTCAAATTCATGTTTATGTGTATGATGAAGATGAAATGTATGATGAGAGCGAATAAAGTATGTTTATGGTTGTTGGTGAGTGTAACATCACTGACTCAGGCAAATATTAAGAATCCAACTTTAAAAGTCAAGTTTAAGAAAGGAGTTTGGTAAAGAATGTAGCCGGCTCATGTATGATCTTGGGGACGGACCTACTAATCCTGATCGTGATTCTTATCTGAACTAATCTGAAGTTGGTTTATTAACGAGCCCGCGCGATATCAAATCGGACTCAAGGAGAAAGCCATGAGTTGGCATAAATGTAGAAAAAAGTCACGTATCACTTGGTATGTGTGTTGTCTGGCGCACTTGACCATTGTCATAACAATGTTTAACGCGTTCTTATCAACCCTAATGAGCGCATGACACAAATTAGCGATTGGAACATAATTGCGAATAATAATGTCAGTTTATATAATTGCAATTTATTTTCCTTCCGGTGATTTATCCTGTTCCATGCTGTAGATTGTCCTGTGGAATTGATTATTTGCTATGACTGGTCATATTTTATACTACCTACTTATAGTATGTATTTATGATTTATATAAATATGTGTTGGATGAATATATTAAATAAATATCATGGACATCTTCACACACGGCCATCTGACCCCAATCTAGGTATGGGTGTCATAGACTCATATACGTACATACATACATACATATAAAATAAAATATACCTCTATTTCGCGAACAAAACTTATGATATGAAGATAAGTAAGCTATTACTCCGTAATCAATCTTGAGAAAGATGTGTGATGCTGCAAGACCTATGTAACACATCTATTTTTTGTTCCTTGATCAAAGAACACATCTGCATCCGATGAAACCCTTGTTGGCCGGCATGACTGTACATCCGAACAGAACAAAGACGCGTCTATTCTCAACTGAATGACTTTAATCACTTTAAATGTAATCCCATTACCGAAATTGTAATCGCATTGAACTCCCATTTTTATTTATTTATACGACTTTATTGACACCTTTAAAGAGATATACAATGGGCGGACTTAATGCCATATGATGAAGATTCTGTTCTGAAATAATAGTGTCTTTAGTGTTTTATACAGTTTAGTTATTTATTTATTATAGTTTTTTTTTGTTACTGTATCACTGCTTTTTTTCGAGGATATTCTTCATGTGCGGAGTGCGGGAAGCTCTACCTTTACAGAAGCCTAAAATGAATTTGTCTTGTTCGCGGTGTGCGCCGCGCATGGTCATGGTGCAATAGGATGCGATTTCTTGGTCGTTTTTCCCTAACTTTTTCAAAGACACTGGGCACACAAATGGTGGTATACCACTCAGCACTAACTGCTTTTGGTCTTCAAGTAGCTGTTCATAGTCACATCTACAACATCACAATTTTATTAATATTGTTGATTCAAAGACCAATCGTAAACATGAGTAATACCACAGAATAATTGTACGTAATACTAATGTTCCCGAATAAACAGGTCAATATTCTAACATTAATAAACCTCCATAGAGTATATTATGATATAAAAGTCTTGTGATCCATAAATTCAGTTTAAATAATGATTAACTGGTTGTTAAGTTTATGGGCTTTTATGCATCCATTAGTACCCTCGATGCTAATCAAAAGGCAAAGTGGACATTTATGTTCCACATCATAAACCTATTTTACTCAATAAAGGCCTGTTTTACAATTGCTGACTTACTTACTTGTAAGTACTAGGTACGTATGTATGTACCTGTCAAGTCAAATAGCACAGCTGAAATGGAATATATTATTCCATTTCAATTTATGCGACTGCATGTTTGGTCTTTAAAGAAATTGAAATATTTTTAGAAGGATCTTGTTCAGATTACTGTAAAATTTTTAGCGCCTGGAACAAATCACTAGAAACTATCAGTTCAGACACATTGCTTATTGCTCGTATATATGCTCGTGCAGGCGAATCCGCTTTTCATTGCGTATTTTAATTTAAAACTGATCCACTTTAAAGTCCAATTTCAATAAAATAAACAATTTATTCATTTCAGTTTTATGTTCTATAGATAGTTTTTGCTATTAACCAACTCTACATACACTATACGTATATCCATAAAACACTTTCGTCGAAGTTTTTTTTTATTTAAGTAAAAAAATAATGTTTAAGTTAGTATCTGTAATTTTATTCGGTCTGACAGTGTTCAGTGACACGAAAGTTCAACAAGGTTGCGAAAACCATTCACCGGCTGTCGACACAATTGATTTTGTTTAATAAGAGCGGCCGATGTCGTGTGCTACAACAGTTTGTTACCATCCCCCTGTCTAGACCTGTCACACCTGAGTGGGTGTTCGCGCAACTGAACAATGAACCTGCTGACTAAATTCGAGAGCTTATATCGATCCTATTATTAGAGGCTATTACAATAAGTGGGATGGGAAATTTTAGTTCGGAAGTTCTTTTTTACGTCCGATAATCAATTTCCTGACCCTACCTACCTTGTCTGGAGTACTGAGATCGTATGAGACTTTGTCATAGACCATACATTTTTATAAGGCTAAGTACATAAAACTTGCTGTGCTTACGATATGTTAGTTGCACATTTTTTCTTGCCACATACACACAGATTGAAAAATTGAATTACCTATTTTGCTATTAGGTAACAAAATATTGGATAAATTTTAAACTGGGATTTTATAATTCCCGTAAACGTTGTGGTGACAATAACTGGATGTGATATTTTGGCTCATTTATTTGGCGATATCGACTGGTATAGCACTGAAAGAAAAGCTATCAGAATATTGAAGTGTGGCTGAGACTGACCAGGCAGATGCACTCAGCTCTGGTCATCTTTAGCTCGACTATAGTGTTTACAGTCGAGCTAAACATTACAGAGATTTATGAATGACTTATCAACGATTTATGGGTGTCGTCGGTCCATTTCCGCATGAAGTGTAGTAGGTATTGTAGTATCGTTCGTGGCTAATTACGGGTGATTTGTCTTGTTAGACAGTCGAAAGTGAACATACACTTTAGCTGATAAATAATACTAATAAACAAACAATAAATATCATGGACATCCTCACACGGCCATATGACCCAAAACTAGGCGCGAGCCTGTGCTATGGGTGTCAGAGACTTATACACGTAGGTACATAGATATTTTTAAATGCATACTTTAAAAGAAAATATTAACATCCAGACACAGAAAAGTGTCGAACCTACGACCGTAACAGGCAGGCTCACTACCGATCGCGCCAACGGGCCCGTCGATGGTTGCAAAGTAGGTTTATACCATTGGTATTTTAGTACAAGTGGTGTTTGTTACTATGGATACGTTGCAGTTCACTTAAGTCAACATGTATTAAGTAGAGACAATATTTGCTATAGAACTAAATAAATATGTAAATCCATATAGTAGTTGATGTTTTTATTTTCAGTCATAGAACTGACAATAATATTTACATAATATCCACAATGTGATGACACCCATAAATAAACCTATTGACTATTCATTACTAGTACAAATACAATCAGCCATGACTGTATTTATTGTGGGCCGACGTGGCTACGTGCCAGGCTATATTGCTCAAGGAACTACTGAAACAATTTGGTAAATTTTTGCTGGATTAAAGGTAGTGACCTAGTCCCACCACCAATCCGCATTGGCGTGGTGGAGTATGTTCTAGACCTCCCGTAGATTTGTCAGTGGAGGAGACCAGCAGTGGGACGGGACATCTATGGGTTGCAGCAGCAGGTACCTAGTACCCTTCGCTTAAATCATTGTGTGCTTAAAAACATTGCTTATTTTAGACATAAATCAAGTCAACAAGACATCCTGAATTAACTATATAAACATTTTGAACAACGAAAACGTGGCACGAGATAGTGGCGTAGGAAATAAAATACTTAATTGTTCCCATTGGCATTTGGCATGATCATTACGTAATAACGTTTCATATAGATTATTTTACTTTACAATGAAAATTACAATGAAATGAAATTATTCATTCATGACAATCTGGCAATCCAGGCCAAACTTGTTTTACGTACTCTGAGTACCTAATGGTATTTAGGCCAATTTAACAATACATTTATAAGAAAAACAACAACAACACTTAACAAAAAATTTAACTTTTGACTACTTAATTTCAAAATTTACTACATAAATTTCCTAATAAATACGAAAGAATATGGCGATTTCCTTGTAATCGCCGATTGCCGTATTCACTACGAATCTTATAATTATTTACATTACACGAAGACACAACCTTTGAGGTAAGTCATCTTAATAACTAGTACAATATCACATACCAAATTATCGCTTCGATTGCTGAACTGAGACGCAACCATGATAGTTATAGTACTAGTAACCTTTAATTACGAGATATTCCGTAGCGGCTCTACTTTTAGCAAATAAAATATAATCGAACCTATATCTGGCAACACTACTCCCTCATTAAGGCTTATAAGGTCTTGTATAATTAATCTACCAGAATGCATAACATTCCTTCTTTAAGTCTTACAATCACATTACATCAACAGTGAGTAGAGGAAAAAAATTTCAAGTTGTGCTTAAGTTAGTTGTTGAAGCATATTATTATGTTTATGCTATTTTAATACACGACATGATATGCCTCGGAATCGACTGCGCTGTGGGCTGCAGAATTGCCAACATCTTCTAGCATGCCGCGAGCTATCAACGTGTTTTTATATTTGGTTTAACTTTAAATGTTTCCAATAATTTTATCAATGGTATAACACAACAGTGTCCGCATGGCACGGCTGGTACGTCTAGCTATGTTGAAAAGAAATCAAGTTCGTTACGTTATGCAGCGACCTTAATAATTGTATTCACTACCTAAGGCTATTGATATATTTCATAAGATTAAACACTACTATGACACCCATTATGTCAGTGTAGCCTTCGTGGTTGGAGGTGGGCGACGAGTTGCATAGGTCGCCGCGGCAGTAGCAGTATCTGGAATAGAATGAAAAACATCGTTTAAAAACTAAAATACACGCTTTTGTAGATAACCTAACTAGGAATAGAATATTTTTTTTTTTAATTCGGTCGGTCCTTGATAAGTGCGTATATCACGTTCAAAGATTCCGTTACATACATACATATACCTACCTACATACATAGGGACATACCAAACTAATAAAAGCTTGTTAAAAATACACATACATTAATTCAATATACATACATAATTATATAAAATAATATCAACTTTGTATTTCTCACCAACTTCACCATTATTTATTTTTATAAATAACTTCATCATAAACTATTTAATATTTTGTCGTATTCTGATCATACTGATTAAGTAGAATTTTAATATCTTCAAAGTAGGTATAGATGCGCGAAATGCATGATTGAGTATCTATTGAATAAGGTATGTTAACTAATAAGTGAGTATTTAAAAACTATAGTGCGATTTTCACTGACTAGCAGGAAGTGAGGAAATAAACATTCTAATTGATTCAATTACTATCGTTCCTGCGATGTTCGTACCGTGTAATTGCGGAATAATCAACGTCACATGCAAGTAAACTATTTGTAAACCAACGTTTGGGCTTGCACATTAAATTTATAAGTGCACAAATCACCACAGAAAATCATCACAGAAAGTGCCACGGACCAGAAATCTCTAAAGTATCTCTGTTGTTTGTCTGTATCGAGCCTTTATTAATATGTTTTTGTTGCTTTACATGTATTTTATTACATCATTAAATTAATTGCCTAATATTAATGAATGTTTGATCAAGAAGACGCAAAAACCTGCCCCAACAAAACGTATAAAACGTTATTTTTGGAACATCAGTCGTCTTCCATCTATTTGACAGCTTCAATGAGGACCGAAAATTAAAATGTTTTTTACTTCACATTTTAAAAATATTATGTGCAATAGAGTACTAGAACAGGAAATAAAAATATTTTATTTACCTGCTTGTGGTGGTCCTTTCGCCTTTATCATCGACGTTAAAGCAACCTTCAGCGTAAGGTTCAATGATCTCAATCTTCCTCAGCCACCGGCCATCCTTATAGTCCTGGTAGTCATTTTTCTGTTGAGCGCAATCTCTTAGTACTCCGTTGATTCGAACTGCAAAACATATAAATTTGGAACAAGATTATAGTAGTGAATTTGATTAGTAATTTGAGTAGTGTGTTACTAATAGTAGCTATACCATAATTGGAAGGGAGTGGCTGAAAACCAGCGCTTCTCAGGACCTCGGTCCCGAGTAAGCAAACAGATGCTTAAGTAATTGTTTTTCTTTATAGTGCGTATTCATGTGTGTAAAAATGTAAATAACTTTGGTGGCAATAAGCAGATTTTTTTTTAAAGCCAAACCAAGTGCTTGTTGCTTATATGTCTAACGAAAGAAAATTTCTAGTTGTTCTACACGTATTTAAAATATGTTGTTGCTTTTTGAAGAAGTGTAACTTTGGATGGGTGGATGTCGAGCATATTTAAGCTGGTGTTTTTGGTCTTAGGTATAACGCCGGTAGTCGAAAGTATTATTTATTATTATTAATACCTTACACTGATGTAAGCACATCGCCTACTTATGATGCCTATCCATGGGAGAATTATATTGTAGTTGGTAGGTAGATACCAGTTAATATGTTCAAGTATGTAGAATACGATATCATGAATCCACTCATATGGGATAAGTGGATTAGCCATAATGATGGATGTTTAATTGCAAAGATATATAAGATCTAATTTGATAGTGATGAATGAACTTAACCTACCTCCGTTTTGAATATCGAGGTGAAAATCTTGCTTCATGCACATTGTTGAATAGGGACAGTCGACGATAAATTTATCGGAGTAGTCGAAATGTGAGCACAGCCGCCTCGTGGTGTTGTAGTAGTGTCCTGGTGGGGGGTTGATGACACACTGGTAGCATTGCAGCGAGAACACTTCTGAAATACGAATCGTAGATTATACAAAAATGTTAAAAACACTAGAAAAAAATTCAATATGCGAGTAGATTTAAATATTTTCAAAGGGTAGGTAATTATATTTAAATTTAAATTTAAACTAGAGATATAATTTACTTTTCCCTTAATTAAATTTAATTTACTAACACATAACATAATGATGTTGATAATGTTTTAGTACACCCACTTTTCGTCAGTTATGTTTGCTTAGGTCACATGGCCCCAAATAGTTGTACATATAGTTGACCCCAAGTTGTTATGGCACGACCTGGGGACCGAACCCAGGACCTTTAGCTGCTTTTGCGACCACTACCTACACCGGCGAGGTAGATAATGCTGAAAAGATTTAGCTCGACTATAACTAAACATTGAAACAAGGATATGGGCAATATAATAAACATTAATGAGTGGCTGAACTAGTTTTCTGCACGACATCTACTAACTACTGAATGTAACCTGTGATTTACTGATTATTCTGTGACATTTTCTTTGCGCAGGCTAGATTTAACTTCTGTTTTCTACCCAACATTGGACGAAACAGTCCGTTCATACGTTAAAGTTAATTTGCATATTATAGCACTCGTATTACTTGAATTTCCAGTTGCAAAATATACCAACTTGTTGAGTAACAAAAATGTTTGAAAACGATTACATTATCAAGTGGCGATTAGGCCACGGTCAAAACTAGGGCTTCCAATACCGGGATTCCGGTATTTTTTAGACTTTCAATATCATCGGTATTAAGATATCTAATACCGAGATCCCTTTACAATGCTTAATTTGCTGGAAACCGCTAGTGGCAAAATTTCATGGGCCTTACCATGCTTTGGAGGGCACGTTAAGTAAGCCGCCTTATCTTATCTTATTAAGACCTTAAGGTGGCTTGAGAACATTCGGATTCGATTCGAACAATCAATACCGGTATTGAAAAAATCCGGTTTTCGGAAGCTCTAGTCAAAAGAAACCCACCTTACGTGTGTTATGTAAATAGAATATCAAATAAATCCTACTTTACTATGGAACTTAAGAAATTTTACATGTGATTTGAATATAATATATTTGAAGATTTGACTTATATATTTTAATGATAATAATTTCATAATTTACTTATCTCATAATATAATTGATACCAGCAGCTACTCATAGCTAATTGCGCTTTTAATTGTCTTATTACTTTGTTATTTTGTTCTTTTGCATATTAATATTTTAATTAGAAGAAAGTTAAAATAAAGATAATTTATCTAACGATCAAAATGCTCATCTTAATTACCTACTTATCATTATAGGTTTATTTTTAATTATGTAGGTTAATGTAATATTTGGTACCTGTTGTTTTCACATACGCAATATTCAATGTTTATTATTCTGATTGTTATTTTAATATAAAGTAGTAGTGATCAATGTTTTGTAGAGTAAATGATTCCTTGATAAAATCCTATTGTTGTTGATGAATCATCGCTTGCGCATCTTGAACTCCCACGCAAACACACGTCATGCGTGCGTTGTACCCTGGCTCGATCCTCGGAAACTTTTTCACCATTTTGGGAAGCTTGTGGATTTTTTTTAATAGATACTTATATGAAATAGTCAGATAACGGAAAATTCATTGATAATTATCGAGGTTCAAAAAATAAATATTGGGTGACAAGACATGAAGTGGTTGTCTGACGAGATCTCAAAGCCTTTTAAATTATTGATCATTTGCAGTACATAATATATATTATTTATATTTTAAATTTGTTAAACAAATTAATTATCAATTTTGTGAGAATTTCAGTAATAAAAACGTATAAATATGAAAAAAAAATTGTTTTATAAAAGTGTAACGGGATATAAATATATTTATACAAAAATATTAGGTAAATACTTACTTAATCTGCTAGTGAAAACATATTTTCATAATGTTACTGTAAATTGTTGTTTGGTTTATGGTATATTAATATATCATCTATGTTTGTTTATAAAATCTATTCTGCCATGACATACATGTGGAACTATTTTATAACATCGGTCTTAATTTTCTTGAAATGCAATGCTATTGAAGTTGAATATTACGACGGCAAGAATTTGCCCGAAAAACAGTCTGAAGACATTATCTTTGATGCGAGACGTCTAAGCGGCGATGACATCTTAAAAAATTCAAGCCTCATGGATCAAAATGTTACTAACTACCTCGAATTAAGTGTGACAGAAAAATATAATCTATTCATGTCCAGTGATGTTGGGAAGGAAAATAAAGAGGAGTTAAGTAAAAATGATCTTAATGATAACAGTAAGCTGTCAACTAAATTAAACATAACATTACTATCGTTAGATAGCTTAGTGGGTTACGAATACAATGATGAATATTATGTCGATGTAAAACAGCCACTCCGCGAAAAAGTACTTCAAGTCGAAAAAAATAACATTTCTGGAATAGTTGGACCAAGTATAAAAAGTGATATTACAGAATTCTATAATCTGGAACCTGCAATAAAACATATTGATAAATATATCACAGATGGTGACCATAATTATACGAAAAGTTTGAAACAATGGTATGTGCTCGAGAATCAGCCTTGTTGGAATTTGCCTTTATTGTACGGTGAACTAGGAAAACGTAAGGTGTTATCCGAAGTATTTTTAGTGCATGGTGTGAAATTGAAGAATGTCGTTGAAAAGGATGTATTTTCAGAATTTACACCGAGTTCAAAAAGTGTTGCAGTTGGTGACTTTTATACAACCAATAAATGGTGCAAATCTGAACCATGCTATGCAGACCACACACTGTGTCTTTTCTCGGAAAAATCCAACTATGCCTTATGCGATGAAGACTACAAAGTTGTAACGCCTGGAATTTTAGAACAAACTGCTTTGGTCAATACATTAAATTCAATGCGAAACAAAATTGCAAATGGTGAATCTATGAGATATTCACACCTACCACCTGCAGCCAATATGAAACAAATACTGTATGATTATGATCTTCAAAAAATGGCAAAGGTTTGGCTTCATCAGTGCCTCCCTGGGCCTGCACCGTGTTCTTCACTCGAAAAGGCATTCGTAACCCAATTAGAATGTACTAAATACGTGAAACTTTGTTGTATAAAATCGTATACGGCAAAATCAACTAAATGGTATGTTAACAATCGATGTTTTTTTAGTCATTAATAGTAAAATTTAAATAAAATAAAATATTAAATAATTTAAGTT
>DWTT01001110.1:0-12550 GCA_018250895.1 Carterocephalus mandan
AAAAGGCGGACTTAATGCTAAGAGCATTTTCAGCCAGTCAACCTTTGGGCTAAGCAGAGAGAAGCTAAGGCGGTATATTTTAAAAATTGTGTATTACCTGACAGATACACATAAGTTTTTTTATTTAAACAATAATGAACTCTCGTGCATTATTTTACTGTCATAAAATGAGTGATGTTTTAATGTTTTGTTGCCTTTAAACATGTAAATCTTCTTACTCGCCCTCTGCAAAAAAAAATTAATATTGGTAGGAAATTATGAATATAAATGATACAAATTACGTTTACATACCGCTGCAAAGTACCACCGTCACACTATCCGGCTGTTTACCAAGCAATGTTGTACTATGGCCATAAAGAAGTAGTATAAAATGAGTCCTTAATAAATTAATATTACATGTGACTCATCTGTGACCGGTTTCAAAGATAAGTAGTCCAACTATAACAATTTATAACTAAAATACAACTAACACCAACTAACAGAAAAATCTTTATCAGTAGTCCCTATTGGCTACAACCCATAACCGAGAGCATACTCCACCAGCACCACGTAGCTCCAATGTGGGTTGGTGAAAATATGCTTCAATCCTTGTACCACAACCCTTTTTTCCCACTGGTGGGCACGGGTCTTTAGTAATAGAGGGGTTAGACCTGAGCCCACAATGTTGGCCAAGTGCGGATTGGCGGACTTCATATCTCATGCCTTCGAGAATATTATTGTGAACTCTTATACATGCAGGTTTCCTCACAATGTTTCCTTCACTTTTACAGCAGTTGGCATTTAATTTCTAAAATCAAGACACAATACTTAATACTGACCAAATAGTTTCTGTTCACATTTTTTAGTAACTCCACTTGCTGTCTGAGGTTTAACTCGTCACGGATAGGTGACGGAGTTTTTTTTATAAAGATTGTTACTCGACAAACATAAGGTACGTCTAAATCAATTTAACGTGTAAAAAATTCCTTAACTACGCGTCTATCAAATATTACTTGAGGAAAAGAACAAAAATATCGTTTTTGTTAGCGTGGCTTTCACTTATACATGCCTTCATTCAATCCGTTTCCTAAATTGGCTATTACAAATTTGATTTAAGTCGAAAATAAATCATAAAACTAACAACGTATCTATTTCTATCTACAACGAGCATAGTAAAGATGGAATTTTTATTTTAGTTACAATATAATGCATTGTAAATAAGCACTTTTATAGACCGTTGTATTATCTTCTGTGTCATATACTTGTTTCTTTCAATAATAAGGAAGATTGCATTGAACAATTTAAAAAAAGAGTCCAATAACAAAATCTAATAATCTTGAAGAAAAAAACCAAACAAAGAGAACAGCAGTCCTAGCTTAGTTTGATTACGAAAGCCTGCAATGAAGTCGATAATAAATTACAACTGGCAGTTATGTAACTCAGGTAAAAGTAACCGCTCGCTCTCGGATCTATTCTCAACTATAGCTGACTGCCTGATTCTACTTGTAATTCAATCCAATAAAAACTTTACTAGTCCTAGACCATCGCATTAGGTATAATCTCACCCCAAATATATACCAGTGACAATAGGTGTCTTTAACGATCAATTGCTACCAGTTCTTAGTTCGTTTTAATCGCAATAAACATGACGAACGAACTTACAAGTTCTGCTACTCTGTGGTATCTCCATAGAGTTATTAGCCTGCTTGTATTGCTCATATTCGATTTATGTATCTTTGAAACGCATTTTTGTGTCAGTAGACCGCGAATGTATGTTAATGTGGTAAGGTTCAAGGTTACATACTAATGTTACCAAACAATTAACCCCTTCTTAAATTTTATTGTCAAGTGACGAATTAACGTAATGCATACATTTTTTTATGAGTAGACAGTAAGTAATCAGGTGGTAAATTGAACACATTGAACGTGACTTTCGGTAGATGTCGTATCTTGCAAGAATACCCATACTTAGGTCCAGAATGTTTTTTCTATAAAAGTGAGGTTTCCGGTTACACTTTTCTAGAAGTCTTATCTTAGTCCTCAAGGATAGCAACGTATCGGTGAAAGAATGACGAGACTTAAAAGTCTTATTCAATGCCTGTCAGAGTTGCCATGGGCGGCAGCTGATTAGTTGGTGCTGCATGCTTTTTTGCTGTCTTTAACGTTTATATTACGTTTAGAACCTTATTGAGCATTTTGTGCCTTCATTGTGAGGATACTCTCATTGGTTCTTCCTATTGAAATTTTTTAACATATCGATGGATAAGTAGATTCCCATCCCATAGTTCTATATAGTTGGGTGAACCCTAAGCCAACGTCGAGGACCTCAAAGTCAAAGAGTGAGGACCGCAAGTTGGTTATGGGTACAAAAATGGCTGTTTATCGGTGGTTGACTATAGAATTATTGGAAGTTACATATTGTTATTTCAGTGCTTGGGTGTATCTCGAACGTCGGGCGAGCCACAAGACGGAATAACCGGAGAACCGGTCTTGCTCACAATTGTTTTCGCCCTATTGGCCACTTGCTTCGTAATACCCGTTATACAACAAATCTTATTAGCTGGACTGGAGACTAACAGTTACGTGGCATCTATACCACACCCGTCGTGGTCAATTTTGCATATCTAATTACTGTACATAATTTTTCTTTGTCCGCCTAACTGGCCGGAATAGATTGAAACGCAAGATCATTTTCTACACTTATAGCCCCCAGCGGCCGTCAGCATCTGTGAGGTTTCATATTGGATAAACTGTATCCCTCCGTCCGTACTTATTAATGTCGTTATGTTATTAGTATTGGATTATCATAATCCTAAATGTAGAGTTTCGACATGAGCCAAACAAACTCTACCTTGACATTTTAAACACTCAATGTTACTCTAGAGATTGTTTTTCATATAAAAACACTGTTGTTTTGTCATTTTATATAGGAATTTGGGCACTTATTAAAGTTGTAGTTCATATTATAATTAATGTAATTTTTTTGCATCACATTTTCACTTGAACTTGCTATTCTCTCGAATGGTTATGAGTTGTCATTTGTCTGGTTATGTTTGCTGAGAGTGAATTTTACAACATGGCGTAAATTACACGGTTGCGGTATCGCTCTATTGTGTATGTTTGTCGGTATAACTTGTCAAATTTCGTGTACACCAGTAATAATTTTCATTGAACGTGCGAACGTGTGCCATTTTAGGTGCGTGCTGAAGTGATTTTTTCTAGTCACGCCTAGTAGTTGGCTTCCCAATTTCCAGATAATTACTATGTTTTTGTTATTATACATACATACATAGTAATTTTAAATTAAACCTCTTAGTGGTCGAAAAACATCTTTTTATAAGACGAAATGTCACGTTTTGCCCAGGTAGCGCTGTTGTATTTAATTTTGATGCAAAAAAATTATAGGCTACAATCAAGTTTCGATGTAAAAATAAGCATTGCCTTCACATGCTTTCAATATTGCGGCTGGGTTTATATTCGAATACATTTGCTACGTATAAAGTGGATGACATTTAATAAACAGGAGGCATGCGGACTGTTAGCTCCCGGTCGAAATGATACGATACGATTTGGAAATATCCGCTTGGAAACAAATGAGACAATGTGGCAGTTGTGGCACACCTACGCGAGATGCTGTATTGTCAGCACCGCATTTCGCTGGCAATTTGTCCGCTTTATAGTGTTGGGTGCCGCCGCCGATATCCACTGGGGCATTGCTTGATACACTACGCAGACACACGCTCCAGTGGGCACTCCACAATTGTGATTGGCAGCTGCTTGCTGGGCGCAGTAACCGAATCTTATAGGTACTGAATACTCTTCATGTGCACCTGTGTTGATCGTTAGATTATTACTATCTTGTCCAGACATCGGTTTACGTATTACGGCGGGCATTGGCTCGTTGCTAACAAACGCAGTAACTAGTCTTAGAGTAGTAGTAGGAGAATTTCTGAAAGTTGCAATACTTACACGTAACTTTGCTTTCGTTTTCTGCCAAGCAGCATCCTATCAAGATCTTAATAGTTTTTGGCCCAGTTTCTTTTCTCTAAACACACACGCTGAGTTCGATGTCAGCGATTACTGTACAATCACCTCCCAAGTTAACCATGTGCAACAGGAATGTTATCAATTACGGTATACGTATTTTCTCGCGCGTTAATCAGTCCCGTAGGCACGAAGACGTAATATAGTACGGTATAGACGGGGGCGTGGCGGGCGTCACGCCACTTCGGCGCCGCGTCTATGCGCCCGGATTATTCTAGATCCCAACTTCGTCCCATCTACTCTTGATTGGACAAATATAACGAAGCCTCGCTATCAATCCCAATACCCCAATCTACGTACACGAACAGATAAGAAAACGAAATTGCAACTCTCGCGCCGATAAATTGATAAAACTTGATTGTTGGTGTGCTTCTGTTTTATGTTACGCTTGTTACGTGTCTAGTGCATATATCACGGTTAGGATAGTGTGATTTTTTGTACAACCTACATAATTAACATAGTATTAGGAGGACACAAGAGCATTGTTCATATACGAGTATATGGTGTAAATTATGTATACGAGTATCTGAGGGAGATGGAAAGGAACTGTATCCATACTAGTCCACCAGTGTCAGTTTGTGGGTGCTCTTTGATTAAATTTATAAGTCTACCTTACAACTACGAAATGATTTCATGAAATTTGCTTTTCCGTAGGTAGAATCAGTCTAGCCCTTACTAGCGCAAGGGTGCTGAGTGCTGACTGCTGACTGAACTGAAAACCCAAGCCGGGTATACAGTGCTCCATCTTACTTGCACATTGTATAGTTCTGCATCGGTTTCATAATGAATTTATGCGCGAGCGTGTTCTTCGACAAAAATTCCACGGATCCGATCTCGACTCTCGAACGCGTGTTTCGCACCTTGATCTAAATACTTGCGACATTGTCTTGTCTAGTGGCTGCGTTGTACCGTCCGTTTTGTAGACACTAACTACATTTATTTAGTTACCTTACGATTCATTGCATTCGGATCAATGCATAAAAGTTTGGTAATTGCCTCCCCGTTGGCGACTCTACCGTGATTCGAAAAAGTCAAAGAATACAGAATTAACTAATTTAATTTTCTAAACTTAAAAACTAAGTGGTGAAACTCTCTTAGAATGCAATATTGACGTGATTTCGACTATAAAGTATGTGCTTTACTATACTGCAAGTCATACCGACTTACGAGTATTTTGGTCATCTCATGGTCTTGCAGTGAAATCAAGATTTCGTTATTGTTCATAAATGGGTGTTCGCAAACCTTTCCGATCGTATCGCAATAGCAATTGCGTGTTATGTTCTAATACAAGATATTTTTTTCTGTTTATTTAATGCAGTATCAAAAGGCTACTTGGACAATGTTGATTACGCAAGGTGTTCACGTGATCAGTGGCTGCATTGAATCGGGCATAGGTACGGATACGCATATCGACGGATCCTATAGAGCGTTGGGTAACCGGCGGCGCTGGAAAGAGCTCGTTACGTAGAGGTTTCGATACAGCCTCGCGAGCTCGCGACGTAAGGCCGT
Source organism: Carterocephalus mandan (assembly GCA_018250895.1). Classification (NCBI taxonomy): domain Eukaryota; kingdom Metazoa; phylum Arthropoda; class Insecta; order Lepidoptera; family Hesperiidae; genus Carterocephalus; species Carterocephalus mandan. Next base: position 5,533 of record DWTT01001110.1, read on the forward strand.
GGCTGCAGTCACGTCGGTCGGTGAGAGGCGCCCCTCCTCTGGCGGAAGGTCGCGCGAGCATGCCGCTAAGGAGAATGGCTTCACAATGAATCCTTGCCGATACACACCCGTACGCTCCAACCTCTTACGATGCAACTCCGTGTACCCACCACTATGTTTCGACACTCAAATTCTATACCGTTTACCGCATTATACTTTCCAAATTGCGTAACCCCGAGCGCTTCACGTACGGTTTGCGTAAAAATATGTGACACTCGAATGTTTCATATTAAAATTTAAAGATTGACGTATTCATTAACGCTGTCGCGGGTCGATGCGATAACAGTTCATACGTTGAAGCTTCAATGTTAGTAATCTAATCAGCGGCCATGCGCAAAATAATTAACGTAAGAATTGTTCACGCGCTTCTATAAGTGCTATTCGGTATATCTACCGGTCGTTTTATGGCTACAGGAATATTTTTATGCGCGCGCGATTAAGCATCGAGTACCTACCTACCTTGCAGGAATTGCATCGTTTATAATTAAGTCGATTACCAGTGTAACAAGAATTCCACAGTTCGGTAGCCTGCTAAAACTGTAATCGAATGAGCAGTAGTTACAGCGTGATATTCAGTAGTTGTTCAAGTAATGTAAGCTTCGCTTAGCAATGGCGGCGGCGCGGCGGCCGCGCTGCGATAGTTGAATTGGAAACTGGCCGTTCTACAATGACAACAATGAGCGCGACTGGAATACAGTTTTTCACATACACTTGTTTATAATTAAATGAATCGGCGTTACCTCACCACCGGCAGCGATTGCGACAAGACTGCCGTATCGTCCATTAGAAAGTCAGCGAATATGCAAATAGTATCGTAGAAACCTCACGAATAACTGGCCACTCACTTCGCCTTAAAATGTGTCTGCGATGAAAGTGACGACTACCGTTAGTAATTGTGTTAGAACATTTTCTTATGCGGATGCGTTGCTTAATTCTACGTCTGATATGTGTCCAGGTCCACGCATAGTAGAGCCAAGTTTCCGCGAACGGTATAATGCTGAGAATGAAAATGTTAGACACGGCAGTGCATCGTGTTTACCCCGGCAGTGGATGCTTGGACGATTAACATTTATTTTGTTTATTTATAAGTACCACGGCTTCTCACGATTGTTCACTACGTAAAGATTTTAGTGGAACACACATTTTCGAATTGTGACTCAACGTTTTCACTTAATCTTCACTTTCTTGGTAAAGTACAAAAGATATTGGTTATACGTATTAATGTTATTATGTAACATGCATAACATCCGTTATATTATTAATATAATATTTTATTTAATATATTGCATTTAATATATTAGGTATATTGTAATAAGTATACAATATCATTTATATATTATATGTTACATATCCACTTTTATCGTTATTACTACAAAATACGTTACACGTAATAGGTAAGGAATACTAATACAATAGATGTTTTTAAAATATCTCAAGTGCTATTATTCGGCTATAATGAAAACTTCAATAAAAAACTTCTAACAGACAACGATAAATACCCTGTTAACAGCTGCAGTGACGCAGTGACATCTGAATTCGCATACGGGTATTTAAAATATAATTAGATCATGAGCTGTCAGTGTTACAATTTACAAACCTTGATGAGATTTTTCCCTAATATTATGCATGTTGTAAAAAAGCTGATAAGTGATATCTAATTGTTTATGTCTTCCTATCTCTTTGATAACATACCTACAACAAATTTAATTTTCATTTGAGGTTTTTGTTTTCTTATCAGTTTCAAAAAACGATCAATGCATTGCTCCGTTATATTTAACTGATTTTTTAATCAAAAGATACAAAAAGTATTGAAATAAATGGTCACAATTTATAGATTCATCTATCATAATGTGTAAACTAATAAACAACAAGCCGGTAAGCAATTAATATGAAGTCGATCACAGTTCGACTGCGTGGATTTCCCACTACGAAACATGTTGAAGAGAACTATTTATTATCGTTCATTTCTGACGTGAGCCAGTGTCGGAGCAAAGCGTAATCGATTCAGTGAACGTTGTATTAAGGTCGAATTTGCATCGTGCGACCCGCGCCACCTCCGCGACATTACGTCAATAAGATACAACACGTTAACTAGCCGAGCTGGGGCACACGTTCGCTGCCTGTTTTGCGTCCGGGTTTCGACCAGAATGTATTATAACATGTTTCTCTGAATGTTTTCTCGCCAATGAAACGGAACTTTTTAAACTACTCGGCGCTTCGACCACGTCTACGGGGTGAACCATTTTAGCGCCGAGGTACTCAGCATCGCCAGCCTAAGGCGTAGAACATTTTGTACTATATCTCTCGGTCGAGTGAACCGAACCGGTTGAGGCGGGCGGCCTCTCACTTCGCAACTCCGTGTACCGCTCGCCGCTTGCTGTGAAATTAGGTAACCAACAAAAGCTACGGTCGCTGCGCACGACGGGCGATACAATAAAGAAATCCTTCATTCGAAACATTGCATTGCGCCTGAAAACATTTTCTACAGCAATAAAATGAAGAGTTATCTGGCCCAAATTACGCGTGCTTTTCGACGCAATTCAATCTCGACGAGTCGGTAAGGCAAATAAAAAAACCGAACGACGGCATTCGAGCGACGCCTTGAAAAACGGATGATGAATTTCCTCATATTTTCCGGTCCGGTCGAGGTACACAGTCGAACGACCTTCGCTAGAAGACAAACAATGAAACGACCTTGACATGATACAATCTGCAACTGATACATTGCACTCTTTACCTAGAAATAGATGTCCGATCATTTGTTAATGCATTATTGAAATTTCTTTAAAAGTAACAAGACAATTATCAATGAAACAATAGAGGAGGAACTCGGACTGGCAAATGTAGCGGGCGAGACGGCTGTTCACCGAATGCCGAAGTATTCCATCGCGACGCGCTCTTTATATCGGCTGATGTAGGCACAGCAGAGAAAGCCGCGCCCCGCGCCCCCCGCGCCCCCGCGGTGCCTTCGCACAGTCGGTAGCGGGTTTTTTCCTAATCAACTCTATAATTGAGTATAGTATATCTCACCTTGGGTTCATCAGTCGCGACATACGTTCGGACAAACGTCACAACACGACTCCATAATACGAGTATGTATCGCCTCAGTTTTGAACCTTTTGTTACTGTACACAATGAGAGCTAACCGACGCTACGACGACGTCGGTTTGGGCAACTGGCGCGTTTTGTTTCATACCTCTCACGCTTTCGATGTCAACGATCGCCCGGGGATTTAATGACTAAATTGAATGTATGTGTATTACATCCCAATGTGTCGTTTATTTGAGATGGATGGGATCTGGCGGGGTTAGTGCGCCACCAGTGTCCGGATCGCAGCGGACTTTTTAATAGGCTAATTGCCTGGCATTGTGTTGCTGGCACACATCAGACGCGACCTCAGCGGCTCGGGGCCACGCGCGTCGCCGACGCGTCACCGGACGACCCAAAGACGTCGCTACGTCTACTACGTCGAGCTGTTTAAAGGGCAACACCTTAAGACCTCCTGCCAAAATGATACATACGAAATATTATGGCTAGAACCCAGTGAACTGAGCTGTTCTGCTTTTTCTTCCCTGCAGAGGTGTATGTCTCTCTTTCTCTCTCGACTGTACGATTACTGAAAACAATAGTACAGAATAAAACTAAATATCTACACTATCCAAAAGTAGACCATATTATTATGTTAACAGTAATACCATTCCCATATTATGTGAAATCCAATTTACAATGTTTTATACAAACATATAATATTAAATCAATCATTTAATCAATTAAATCAATTGTTTGGCTCTACTTTTTTTAACTACCAAAACGGTTTGGAACAGATTTCAAGCTTTAATTTGCTTGTTAAAAGGAAAACTGTCAAATCTGCTTGATGTAACAATAGACCTTTACCTTCGACGAGTTCTATATTCTTCTTATTCTTCGAATATTCTAAGTAACTCAAGTTACAATTTTAAAAAATTGTCACTATGAAGCTCTACCGACCTTTTTCACTGTGTGAATAACGGTTATAATAACAAATAATGTTGACGTGTGTAACATATAAATAACGAGTCCTTAAACTAATTTCGTATTTAAACAACACTAATGGCTGCTATTGAGCTTACTCTGAATGTAAATTTAGAGCATCTATATTTAGTAGTTTATGCTATATCGATATAGCCTAGTGTTTTTTTATAGATCTGTTCCGATAATGATCCAAAGATTACGGAAGCTTTGTAAGTGTGATGCTCTTGTAAAATACATTGATTAAATATCGCGTGTTCACGAGTAGTCAGGTAGGTGCAGGTGGGCGCTCGCTCGCCGGGTGAAACGGTGCGATGCGTTCAGCGTTTGCGTCCGCGACGTTGCCATTCCTGGCGATGAAAGTCACCGTACATCACTGTACTGCCGCTCATTGTACGCACGTCGCACACAGGTGCCTAGGTGCCACACCGCCACAACCATTAACAACGCATAATCTTCACGTTTCCTTATTAGGTCGCACCATCTCAACCACTCGCGTGGGAAAACTGATTTTGTACCCGACAGGTGCATTCGACAAGTCAACATCCTGCCAACAGTTCTGTTATCGTGCCACTGGCACATGTACGTACGGATAAAACCTTACTACGATATTTGCATCCCATACTCACGTGGATCCAATTACTAATACGCCGCGCTGTACACGCGCGAAATAGACTGACTCATAAATTTGTTCCCACTGTTCCCAGCCTACATGCGAAAAAATGTCATAAACACAGTAGCCGCGTTTTCGACGGAGGAGTGTTTACATATTATTTCACCTGACCGTCTCTTGCGTCATAGATAATGGGGCTGTAAATTGTCCAGAAAATAATGTTACATTTTAAAAATGCTTACCGAGAGTCGACTGTTAACCGGCGCTGGTATAATGATACTTGTAGACCTTGAAGTTGTTGTCAACTTTTCAATAGTTTATATACTACGACTTTTTTCTTAAAAAAATATATAAAGAGGTGCAAAATGATTCGTAATATACCTTTCTTCGTCTTATACCAGGATACAGTAGTGAGCTTGTACTTTGGCTGCAATTGCAATGTCGGCCTATATAGTTTGTTTTGTACATTGATCGCAGGAACTAAACGGGCATTAAAATGGTGTAAGGTGTAATGGTGCTTACAAGCTTGAATTTTTAGGTAGAAAAGAGAAAGAAACATCGATTGTACATAGTATATAACGGACAGGATTTATTCATTTGTCTTGTATTGTTGTTTTCCATACAGTATCAAAGTAAATTATTTTACAATTTAATGATAGTTACAAAAAAATGTATTACACGGTATACACCCATGATTGTTTTACTTCAAATAAATATATTTGATGCATTGTATCAAACCCAAAAACAGTTACTACATTCGATCCATAAATTAAATTAAACAAAATGTGAGTTGCACGTGAGTTGTACGTGTGGGTTTGATTCTCCACCGGCGCACACATTAATGTTATATAATTTAAATTTAATTAATTTAAATTATATAACATTAAAAATTAAAACTAATTTATTCTTAAAACACGCACCAATGTTATTTTTTAAATCGTAAGTCCACTAAGGTACGCAAACGAAGATGGTTTCATAAAACATCCAATCTCAGTGATCATGCGGACATGAAACCTTCGATCACGTATAATGATTTCAAACAAATTGTATGATCGTTCGGAATATGAGTATGTATTATTTTATCGGTGTCATAAACTTGTCACATACGCTTGATACCGCTGATAATATTGTAATGATATTCTTTAAATTTATAATGACGATAAGACAAGCATGCCAGCTTATTGAAAACTAGCTTTACCCGCGGCTGCGTCTGCATTATCTACATCGTTTTCCGTGCAGAACTTCACTGCTAAATCGTACTCTACCATTAAAGGATGGTTTAAAACATAAACTTAAGTCTTTATCGATGCCAAGCGACAGCTAAAGTTTACTACTAGTTACAATCCTAACTACAATCCTTCCCACTACAAAACTTAGAACGATTATTACAGTTATTGTCAATTTCTCGGGAATCGTGCAACTTGCTGGGATAAGAAGTAAAACCAACAAACACAATTTCACACTTATACAGTATTAAAGATGACGTACCACATTAATTTTAAAACTATAAGGTACCTTTAACGCAGAAGCAGGCTACCGGTACAGGTGTACAAAAACAAGGGAAATCCTTTTTAATGAAAGTCGTTTACAGTTAAATATAATAGTTTTTAATAATATATTATATTCATAGTTTATATCTCTTGATTTCAGAAAATCTCAATTCCGGCTCCAAGCAGTGGAAATGGATCTTCGAGCGAGTCCACGTTTCACTTCAGCATCAATAGTAATGCTGAAATAGAGGGTCCACAGGTGTGTATGGTACCCACTATAGTTTACTCAAGATTTTTCTAACACTCAATTTTTCCTACAATTAGGTATTCGACTAATGAACGCTGATAAATAACGTATAGCTTTAAAAACATCCACGAGTTCATTACTTATAAACATGCATCATACGAAATCCATCGTAGCAAAGGTGGCGATAAGCGGTGTATCGTCAACATTGAATTTTATTAAATAATCCTGTCGCTAATTATTAGGCAAAATGATAAAAATATCAGTCAGTGCTACATAAAATTCTTCTCGATGAACCAACAAGTGATAACGCCTTCTCTGAGACTGAGGTGTGATATGAACTGCAACGGGTGATAAAATAGCTATCAGCTATGTTTACAAAATTTTGATTTCTTTTATGTACGTACAGTCTTAAAAAGTAGGTATATATTCAATCATGTACTTACTCAAGTTAAAATAAGCTATCAAGTACAAGTAAGCTGCAGAGGTCAGGTCAAATACATATAAGACATACTTTTGGTTATAGCTTTACGAATATTAATAACTAACTCGCTGCGACCCATAGACGTCCCACTGTTGGGCACGGGTCTCCTCTCAGAATGGGAGGGATTAGGCCTTAGTCCA